>JAJOOO010000659.1:0-45172 GCA_029582685.1 Solanum piurae | reverse complement strand
CGTGCATCTTTTCTCCCGTTATCTTTAGAACGTATCAACTATATGAATGTGAATTCCATTCAATGCAGGTTGGATTGAGACTACTTTTTTCTCCACTGACTTCTAATATTGTTGTGCGGACAGCATGGTGAGCTGTTATTTAATTTTGTTTACTGAAACTATTGCTTATGATTATATGAGAACTTGTTTATCAATTAAAAGTGTGATTCTTATTTGGGGAAGGTAAGAGAAGATTGCTTATGTAATTGTTGATTTGTTGTTATTATGGGACATTTACAGCTGTTCTGTGGGGGTTGTTTTACCTGTTTATTCCACATTTAAGGCAATTGAGGGAAGAGATGAAAACGAGCAGAGAAAGTGGCTACTGTATTGGGCAGGTTTGTACTGTTGTTTATTTTCTTTGCTTTCTTAATGTATTTCTTCTTTGAGTATACAACAACAACCGTACGCTATTTACTTTTGCTTAAGATGCTGTCTCTTATCTTTTTACTTGTTTTTTTCCCTTTAGTATTTCAAGTTTCTGTGTAAAACAGCTACATGTATCCCCTGGTTAGTTAATATTTTTTTTTTTTGATAACCAAGAAATCCGTCTGTGACCCGCCCTTTGGACCAATCACAGCCTTCTAAACTCGGTGGATAATGGGCCCGCCCCTCTACCCTTCTCCACTTAAATACCGGGCTTCGCTTTGCATGGTGTGGGGCTTGAACCTGCGACCTAAGCCACAAATCCTCCACCTTTTGCCACTTGAGCTAGGCCTTGGGGTCCCCCTGGTTAGTTAATATATACTTCTTGTTTAGAAGTTGTTGAATTTAGTTACAGGGTGAAAAGAACTATCAATTCAACAAAGAACTGTTTTTAACCAAAAATACAACATAGAACTGTTTATATGTTTTCTGGAGGGATTATGGAGAAGATATATTTAGGCATCTAAATATACTAGAACATTAGAATTTTGTGTTGCAAGTCATGGATGATTACTATTACTATTTTAAAGCAACTATTGAATTTTACCTACAAACAACCTAAAAAACGATAATGATTGCAATGATTCTAACAAACAACATATGTTTGAATTTTGCAATAAGTTGAGAGGCTAGAATTTTCATACATGTTAGGTATATATGCTTTCTGTGGGCATTTATTGGGATTCACTTTTATGTAGCATACCTGCTCAGGTTGTATGTTCGTATTATAATGTTCAGTCTAACTCCTTGATAGTTTCTCTTCATGTACCCTTGGGTTACCGAAAAATTTGGTTGCATTTTCTTGGACATTCTTCTTAGAACTGTAAGAAGTTTCTTTTGCTTGCAGCTTATGGGTCTTTCAGTGTTGTTGAGTTATTCACCGATAAGTTTCTCCATTGGTATAGCTCTTTGCTTAACTCATTTTACTTTTAAACCCTACTAATGTTACTGCTAGTTTAATCCTGTTGATGTGTTTTTCCCTTCTAATTTTTTCAGGTTTCCTCTTTATTACCACATGAAGTTTGCATTTCTTGTTTGGCTTCAACTCCCTACTACTGATGTAAGCTAAAGCAAATTCTCTTTTCCTTGCTTTGCCCCTGCTGTTCTCTATTCATCCTTCTCTGTTATAATTTTGTTTTCTTAAATTCTCCCATGTAAAGGATTGCACATATCATACTTTGTTCCTTGATTGAATTTCTCACTACTTGCAATTTTTATTGGCAAATATCAATGTTTGACACATCGGCGAATGACTCTGCATATGGTAGGACGACTAAAATAGGAGCAGTGGGGGGAATGTCACAACCCGAGAATACTCCCTAGTCGTCACATGATGCTTAAAGCCACAAGTGACCCCAAGCTAACCTTATGGTTTGAATGCCTCCACTAATATGAGTTGCTAGGACAACCCCTAGCTAACTCCAACTGTCTGAAAACTAAAAGAAACATAACTGAAATGAATAAAGGTAAGGGTCATCCTCAAAGGATGAGGACTCATCATATACTGCTGCTACGTTGACTGGAATCTGTACTAACCGCGACCTGAGTGCTGAATGTCTGAGCCTGTATTATCAAACAATATAGGCAAAACGTATGTGGTCTCTTTGAATGTACTAAGTATGTAGGATAAACATGATGAACATAAATATTGAACATGCTGAACTGAAGAGACATTCTGATGCATTGACCAAGAAGATAACATAAAATCTGATAATATGTTGTACTGAAATAACTGAATGCTTGGTCATGCAATAACTGATAGACTGACTGTGGGAGGTAATACTAACTGACATATGACCATGTGAATTACCACATGGAGTTTGATGTATAATCCATATCAAAAGGGCTCAATACACTTTGCCAAGGTATAAAGGTTGATCTGAGCTAAGCTAATGTCTATAAAGACTAAGGAGCCGCCTCAACTGATGGGACACTCCTTAAATCCTACGGTGACACATAATTATGGGACTTAGGGACTGCTACTAAAGAATCGAACGAACGCTGATCGTGAGCATTCATCCCTAACTCCGCTCGGTGCTAAGACTCCCAACAACAAACATGCAATTAACTGATACAGTAATAGTTTGGTAATACTGAAATAATACTGGTTGTTGATGATAACTGAGTAGCTCATGAATCATGATTTAATTATTGATAATACTGAAAGACACTTTATCTGAAAGTATCTAAAATCACGAAACCTGATAATCTGATAATATGCATTCTGAAATTATATAATTCTGAGTCATGAAAATACTTGTATATTGAGGGTTCATGAAATAACATTGAAAACATGGAATTATAGGTAAAATCGTGTAATTTAAAGGCTAATCATGAAGAGGAACTGAATTACATTGAAAAACCATGAAAATTCTAGAAAAACCCAGGTTGTAGAGAAATCATAAACTTGAAAATCTGAGGTTTCTTTGGAACTCGATGGGTAAAATGTACTCCATTGATGAAATTCCACATACCTGGAATGGACACCTTGACTTGAATTCTTGAAGCTTTGGAACTCTAGTTCTTGCTTGAGAGGAAACTTGAGAGAGAAAATCTAATTTGGGGAGTTGTGCGTGAAAGAGGAGGGTTTAGGTTACTAAATTCCCCTTCATCCCATTTAGAATAGGTTAAAACGACATAGCATAGGGATTAAAAGAGTGGGAAAAAACCAAAACGACCCTGACTGAAACTGACTTAGCCAGGGTTCTACGAGGCCATCAATGGTCTATGGTTCCATCTACGGACTGAGAACCCTGTTC
The DNA here is from genome assembly GCA_029582685.1 of Solanum piurae. Classification (NCBI taxonomy): domain Eukaryota; kingdom Viridiplantae; phylum Streptophyta; class Magnoliopsida; order Solanales; family Solanaceae; genus Solanum; species Solanum piurae. The sequence goes on along the minus strand of JAJOOO010000659.1, from coordinate 41,948 downwards.
GTAGAAATTAGAGAAAATTTGAGTTTCTAAAGTTTGATTTTAGGAGTCCAATCTGCGGTCCATAAAACGTTCTACAACCTGTAAACCAGGCTCGTCCTGTTCAGGCTGAATTGCCAAGTTTTTGAACTTGATCTATGATCTGTAAAACAGTTTACGAACCGTAAACTTAACTCGTAGATTTCAGACCACTTTTCCCTGTTTCTGAAGTTCGTTTACGACTACCATCGACGGTACGTAGTACCTTTTAAAGCCTGTAGATGGCGCTCCTAAAACACAGAATTTCTGCAGACTTTGGAATGATTCTGAGTTTCTCCTGCTCTGATCTGAGCTAGGAACTTTTGGGGTGTTACAAGGAAGTAGTGACATTGGTAGCATTGAGAGTAATTTCGGACTATGTTGCCCGGACTCTTCAAATATGTCAATGGGTGCGTGGGGCATCCTCCAAAAGTAGTGCATTTTTGGAGAATCCTGACACGGTTGCGGCAATATTTTTTTAGATCCCGATCAACATAGGTTTTGGAAGCGCTGTTGTTTGCTAGAGTTGGTTAGATTGTTGGAATAACAATGGTATTTGAGTGCATTGGGCATTGGCAATAGTTTAGGAGGCAATCTTGTTTGTCATAGTTTCTTAGATTTTTGGGAGAACAAATTATTTAGGGTGGGGTTAGGCATTATTTCTTAACTTAGAGAATGCCAAACGTATATTTACCACTTCTCCATTAATATTAATTACTTAATTATAGGCATATACGCTCTCCGGTCCATTTTAATTGTCGTGCTTACTAATAATAATTGGTCAAAAATAGTTGTCATTTTAGAAAATCAAGATATAATTAATTATTAACTTTCACTTCTACCCTTACTAAATATAGAGAGAGATTAATGTGCTGAAAAAGAGTAGTATAAACTATAGACTACAAGTTTATGCACTCACTTGTAGATTCGTTAATTACGTATTTTATTAAGTAGACCATGTGTAAAGATTTTGTTGATGGATTATGGTGAGTTTAACTAATGGAGCAATATAGATCTTGATACTCACTCATGTTTTGAGCCAAATTTTCTTAAAAGTTTGAGAATTTTTTCATTTGGATGCATGTTTGCCCTCTTAAAGCACTATCATATGTTGGGAATGTTCCAAATCAGTTTTATTGGTTGTTTCCTAATGCTTTCACCACTTTAAATATTTTAACGCAAGGTTTTAGGTAACTTGGTGAGCTTTAAGCAGACGCAATGAAATCATGTTTCATCATGGTAAGTCTAAGACAAAAAAAAAGGATATAAAACATACATTAAGAAATGTTGATTTTACACAAACATGAAACATACTTTAAGAAACATATTTATTGTATGTCAGAGCTTAGAGTCTCTTTCCTTGTTTTGCCATTTTGATTTTGCTTGTCAATGTTGATTTTACACAAATTTTGGATGTCTTTCATCAATTGCTGCCTAAATGTATTGCTTTATACTTTCTGCCTATAGATGTATACTGGACTAAATGAACAGTAAAAAGATTTCATGACTACCAGATGTGGCAGAACAATTTAAATGGTGAAACATTGAGACTATCTGAATGATATATATTTAAATTTGCTGTTGACAGGGGGCAAGGCAAATGTATATGACTCACCTTCGTCCTTTCCTCTTGAAGCATCAAGCCAGGCTGGACCAAGTAGTTGAATTTTTGTATGGTCAAATGGTAATCATTAAACTGGATCTTCTTATTTCCCCCCTTTTTCCCTTTTCTTTCTTACTTTTTGGCTCTTGTTGGTTTCTTTCCTCTTCTTGTGGGGGCAAGGGGTTGGGAGCTTGTGTCTTCGAGTTAGACGTTAGAGGAAGGAATTACGCTCTTAATTGATTCATGTTTGGTTGACCATGAGCTGTGATGGCATCAGATCTGCACCCTGGTCTGGAGCAGTTTGATATAATACTTTGGTGTTTTAGATCTTATAATCAGTATCAATTACCTGGTTGACTCTTTAATTTTCTTAAGCTAATCACCTGTGCAAGCAACTATTTTTGCAATGTCATTTGACCTGCACTATTCCTGGCCTTGCAGTCCAAGTTTGTTAGCGTGCATCAAGCTGAAATCAAGTTCGTGAGAGCACTTCTGATGAGGACCTTCGTATCAGGTAGCCAAATAAGTACACTTGGGACTTGCTACTATCTCGGGTGTTAGATATGAATCGTTCCTTTCATGTATCACCTGTGTTGCTTAATTAATTACTATATACTTCAATCACTAATGACCTTTTGGTTAAGTATGCAAAAAATAAGTTTGTGGTGTTCATTTACATATTTATGTGCTAACCAGTTTTCTTTTTCTTCTTATCAGCAAACCAGTTTGCTTCAGGTTTTATTCACCCTGAGCGAAGGCACGTGAGTGGTGCAATTGAAGGACGAAGACAGCAATTTGACACTTCTGATTCTGACGATGAAGAGTGATGCTTAACTCAAGAACCACTTGATCATTGCAATGGTTTCCTTAGATAATAGATCTATTTTGCATAGCGAGTTTCACAGTATGAATTTTTAGGGTTCTTACGACTTCCCAAATTAATTTTCCGGTGATTTTGTACATAGTTGCTTCCCCTTTGTTCAAGATCCATTAGCTTAGTTGTTCAATTGCTGCTAGGATTTTTTCACCCTTCATTCTCTAGGTTGAAATAATTACTAGCAAGTAGCAAACGGTTTTATTTGTGTATGTTACTGTGCAGATGTATGTGCTTCTAATTCTTTCTTTTTTTATCGTCACTAAATACTACTATGACACAATGATCATAAACTATATGTTGATAAAAGGTTTAGAACTGCTACAGCTACTTATGTCACCAAAATTGATTTGGACGTTTTATTTAATTTTTCTCATACCGAATATTTTTGCCTTTGTTGTTTTATTATAGAGGTGGTCTTTTAATTTGTCTTCAGTTCAAATATATGACCTTTAACTTTGAGCGTGTAAAGTAAACATTTACACTTATATAAAGTTGAACAAATAGACAAATGCGTTCCACGTGGTAATTAGAGTCTTTCATGATGTTCTATATGCATTATGTCACGTAAGATTCATGTGTTTACTTATTCAACTTTATACAAATTTAAGTGTTTATTTGTCTACATCCAAAGTTGAAGAGAAATAAATGTAAACTAAGGCCAAATTAAATACATATTTATGTATTATACTTATCATAGAAGTTTTTTTTTTTTTGAGAAATAAGAACAAAAATATCTTTATTCATCATTTAGGTCTTTATTGTTCGATTATATCAAATCTTTGAGGGGGGCCATTCGAAAATACTCTGCGTTTTTATGGTGGCATGTCCACTTGCATTTTTAATATGCTCACGTGAACCCAATTAAAAGTCAAATATTATTGAAAAGATTATTTAAAAATAAAATAAAATTGCGCATTTTAAAATATTTTGATTTAATAAATGATCATCAAAACCTATATGCCTATTTAAATAGTGATAATATTTTTCTTTGTCTAAGATCGAGAGGTATCAGTTTTCTTATATGCTCGCAAAAGAAGTCGCTAGCTCCATTATTCCTTTATTTTGATGGAGTATTTATAAAACTTGTCAAATTAGGTTGTATGATAATTATGTGTCTAATAACTTTTCATACAATTTTAATGATAAAAAATAGCTTCACATTTTGAAAGACTATTTGAAGAATGAATAACGCTATACAATTTTACCATAATAATAGTAATTATTAGTATTAATTTACTATTTTGTCTTTCCATACTCATATTTATACATTTAACCACTTATATCTTTTCCGACATACAGTAAAATCTCTCTAAATTAATATAGGCAGGACCATAAAATATTATTATTTTGTAGAGGTATTATTTAGTCGAATTTAAAGAGCGTTTCGACACCGAAAAAATTGTTTAGAGATGAAATCTCAAAGAATTTGAAAGAACCCACTTGTGAAAGCGTCATTCATAAACTTGAGGTCATGATTCTTGATCTCGGTTACCGTAATAAAATGGACGTTAATAACCTATTAGATGGGTGAAAATGATACATGTTCAGAGGTCCAGAGCTTAGAACAAATTGTGGATATCATTGGAAAAATAATGTTGATGATAAAGTTGAAGATGATACAATACCTTTAAAAATAATTACGCGTAAGGAAACACTTACCACATCTAGAACTCTTCACAATTTTATGGTGCAATTAGAAAAGACAACATCGAAACGTTTGAATGCAATAAGAAAAGTTAGAGATGAGCTTCAACTAGATTTAAATTTTAACAAAAAATATAAAACATAATAAAATCATATTTCACTTGTTTAGATATATTTGTACTTTTAAAGAATTATTAATTTATAATATTAATGGAACAAATATATTTATATAGAGGTCTTCTGAAAATATATTATCTTATTATCTTATCGAAATGAGTGATTTTTTCCATTGACTCAAGTCGGAACACGAGGAAATTATTACTTTAGAGATATTAATAATTAACCAAATATTAATTTAATGAGATTTTACTGTATTATGCACCATTACAGAGTAGGGTGGATTTCATGACTTTTCATCAAAAGTCTGTTATTTTACCTCAGTCATAATTATAATAAATTTGTTGTCTTGAAATTTAAATATAATATCTTACACATAAAAAACATGTTTAAACCATAATTTGATGGGATTTAAATTAAAGATTTTGTTATTATATTGTATTAATACGATAAGACTTGAATTCACCGACTTATTCTCAAATTATTATGATGACTTTTAGTGAATATCAGACGACGTGAACACTTTAAGAGTCAGATTTATTAATTTACAAAGAAAAAACATATCAATAAACATAGAAAAAGAATCAATTAACAAAAAAAAGGAATGAAAGCAATAAAATAAGCACTAATAATTAATATCTGTTTCTGTGCCATACGTATACTAATTACCTTCGCCATTGACATTTAATATTTTCTTTTAATACATTAGAGAATATTCCGAAGAAATTTTTGATGCAATGATGATAAAATACAAACCTTTTCTTCTCACTTGACAAAGCCACAATATATAGCAAATGTTACTCCTGTGAAAGGCTAAAATTATTTGAGTTTTGTGTGGATTAAATGTTGTAAAATCAAGAATAAAATAATATAAAAAGATAATATAAGATAAGAGAAATTATATAGAACAATATGACACTTATGGAAATATTGTACAATAATGACACTGCTTTATTCTTAATTAAAAGATCTTCGATTCGAGCCCTGGTTGGACTCTAATGTGTTAGTTAAAATTGTCGATTCATTTTTGTGGAGTCGGTGAAAAAAGAAAATTAGAAGTTTGGAGATTTTGACATTGGAGGCTCTCAATCCACCAACCGACACTACAGAGTCCCGTTTGTGTTTTTTTGTTAGCTGTTCATCTTTTCTTTCTCAGCTCACCTTTTTCTCTTTCAGATCACTCAAGATTTTCATCCTTAATTTCAGGTGGCTTCTCAATCTTTTTTTATTTTTTGTTATATGAGATCTGTATTGGAAAGAAATGGGTTTTAATTGATGTGGGTGATTTCTACTAGATTGGAGAGTAGTTGTTATTATGTGATCTGTAGTTGGATCTGTTTGGGTTCTTTGTCTCTTTTCAATTTTGAGTTGATTACTAGCTGTATTATGTATAGAGTTATGCTTCTGTTGGGTTATATTTTGTCCTAATAACACTTGTGAAGAAAGAGAAATTTGTTTTTTTTTTTTGGGGAAATGAACAAAGCAAGTATATGGTTGGACTTTGTGTCTTTAATCTGTAGTTTACTAGAATTTGTTCTCATTGATTCAGACAATCCATGATGTTTCTGTTAATATATATGGGTCTTTCAAAAAGAGAATATGTTGTGTTTATTGAGAGAGTTGACTATCTCTTGGTTAGCGAACATGATTAGTTTTAGTGCTATTGTTTCCTTCTTGTGTTGAAATGAATTGGCTCGAACGGACGAGAATATATGTGGATTCAGTTTTTTTTTTTTAAAGAGGTAGGGTACAATTTTAGTAATTCACATTATAGTAGTAAGAGTGATTCTTTGTGTACCCTTTGGGGTGAGGACCGTCCCTGGATCCTGTTAATGCAGGATGCTTTGAGCACCGGCTGCCCTTTTATAATAGCACTACGAGGAAGCTAGGAAGTTGCAAAAAAGAATAAAAAAAATCTTCTCTTCAACTATGCAGAAAGTCTATATACTCCATCTTGATGTCAAAATCATGAACAGCTTTCGTGTTACACAAAAAAAAGTACTCTTAGCAGTTGAACTTTACAAAAGATGAGGAAGAACATCTACCTTCTAAACATCTGTGTGGATTTGTATTTGTTGAACCTAACGAGTTTGGAATTGAGGGATAGTTGGGTTATTGATTGAGTTTTTCGGAATTTTGATGAGCTAGAACTAAGAATCAGATACATGACTTCCCATCGGAGAAAAAAATAATCAGACACATATATCCATAATGGCTGTATGAGTTCACAGTAGTTAGTTACCCTAGATGATTGTCAAGAGTTTATCCATTTTCTTGTATAGGACAATCACTTAGTGAGAGAGAAGTGAGATCTCCTTCCCCATGAAGTCTGGAAAGCTCTTCCGCTTAGATGTGGAAAGGAAAATCATTAGGTTACCTTTTTCCTTTTGAAATGAGTTCATATAGATCTTGTTCTCGCTATTTACGAGCAGTGTAAGTTTTTGCAAAGGACATGAGTTTTGATGCTTAAGACAAATTAAACAAACTGTTGGTAGTGTTGCTTTGGCTTGCAACAATTAATTCTGTGGACTCTGCTTGGAACCGTCGAGAATAATGGGCAGATTATCAGAGAAGCTGGGCAAGAGAGTTTTACCTTTCAGAATGATCAAAGCATGCTTAGAGATTTTCCAGCTGATAATGTTGCACTTTCTATTAAAAGACTTCCAAAATTTATTCCTAATTCAGTCTTTACTAATCTCTGCACTACTAATTCCTATTATTACTAATCTGTGCACTACTAAACCTTGCATTGTAGTCCCCGAGTGTCATTGGACTCGATAAGATTTTGAGTGTTTCACTCTTTTGATTCTTGAACAATCAAAAGATCACAAATAACCAATTCACTATTTCAAATTTTCCAAATAAACATGCATATGCATTTTCTCTATGACCAAAGATTGCAATTTTAAAGAGAATTTTAGAAGTAATATAACCAAAAAGCTATAGATACCACAGAAAGAACTACAGTAATTTATACCAAAAATAAACAAACAACTAACATCAACTCCATGACTTCATTATATGCAGAACAAAAAGAACTCTGATACTCAGGAACCCTCTAGGCAAAAAAAAATTCCGGTCTATGTGGATTGTTGACTGCATCACATCTATTGAAGATTCATACCTATCAGTTCCTTTTCTAGTTTCACATTACAATCAGAGTGAAACACGAAATTGGTGGAGACGATAGTAGACGAGGAGGTCATGGTTTTTGTACATTATTAGAGGTTCGGGACTTATTCATGATAACTATCTACCTATAATTTGAAGTTCTTAGTAAAGGAGAATTACGTGCTATTGTCAATGTATAGATTTTTGCTCTCTTTTTCTGAAGGCTGATAACTGTTTCTGTTTCCTGATGCGACAGGTTACGATATTTATACACTGTTTTGTTCACAACTTTGTATTTCATCTCCTTTACCCCTCCTCTTAACCACTTTTTCTCATTTTTTAATTGCATCGTGGGTAGCTGGACGATTAAATTCGAGCATCCTGTTCCTCATAATGCAACTGCGCTCTGATTTGCTGACAGGTTTCTTTATTCAAGGATTGTGCATATGGATCACGAGACAGGCGAATCGTTGGATTCTGTGCCTTCAGATAATATGAGTTGTGAGCATGGTGATTTTGAATGCAATATCTGCTTTGAAATAGCTCAAGATCCTATTGTGACTCTTTGCGGCCACCTTTATTGTTGGCCTTGTCTTTGTGAATGGTTGCAAGTTCATTCACATTACCACGAATGTCCAGTTTGTAAGGCTCTCATTGAAGACCAGAAGTTAGTTCCTATATATGGTCGAGGCAAGACAACCTCTGACCCAAGGTCTCACATACGTCCAAGGATGAACATTCCTAACCGTCCAGTATTTGGGCCAAGACCACAAACAGCTCCAACACTAGATATGAACTATTTCCGACCGGATGAGTTGGATCAAATGGGGGGATTTATGCCTATGGCCAGTGCAAGGTTTGGAAACTTGACATTATCTACTCTATTCGGAGCTATTCCATCCTTTTTTAATCTTCATGTGCAAGGATTTAATGATGCTACTGTATATGGTGCAACGACGGGAGTTCCATACCTCTTCTCTAGTTCACTTCATGGGGGTTATGCTCATGGATTTCATCATTCAATCCATGTAGATGGTACTAAGTTTTTTATTAAGATGTTTCTCTTGATTGTCGGTTTCCTCTTAGTTGTTTCCTTGATTTTGTAGAGAATTCCATAAATTGAGATGTAGAATTATAAATCATGTGTGGTATATCTTTAGAGTAGTTGACTTGTATTTATGTGTAGAAAAGCAGGGGCCTCAGTTATTAGGCTTAGGTATTTCCTTATTGTGCCATATTTTTGTCCTATAAAATCTGATGTTTGAGTTAACTCGTCAAACATGGTAAAATGAATTGTTATAGCAGGTAAATTGAATCTCCAACATATACATATCCAAAATGGCAACTGAATAATAAAAAATTGTTCATATAAAAACGATGTCTAGCTAGCTAAGACTAACAACTTGATAAAAAGAAAAGTTACGTTTCTGTGTGTTGCTGTAATGGCAAAACAGAAGATCTACAAATTGGACAATTCTTCTTGCCCCTCCGCAGCCATTTCTCTATGCAAGTTGCATGATATTCGTGTCCACAATGGAGTGTACCAATTGTCTCATTATTTACATATTCAGATAAACATATGGAACATATCTCTTCTGAATCAACTTTATTAATACAGTGACTTCTTTTTTTCATCATCACAATTTCCTCCTCCTCCTGCTGGTGGTGGTGGCCTACTCCAGGTAGATCAAGCAAAGCTCTATAATCAAATGGCTGTCCGCTGCCAAAGTTGCGATCAAGGTTTTGCATTGCGACTATTAACTGATTGACATCATCAGTTGCGACATAGGCTTGATCAATGAATTGATGATAAGTATAAGGATCCCAGAAAACAGAGTAGTTATTATGTGGAGCCAAGTGATTGCCAAAAGTATTTCTTGAACTGTGAGAGGAATTTCTATAATTATTTGATCGATGATTGTGGAGTTGTGAAAGACGACGATTTGTGGGAAACAGAGAAGCAGCATCATCAGTGACAAAGACACCATCAATGTATTGACCGTCTGTGAGAAACAGAGCACGATCCGAATGACCAGAATTCATATTCATCATAACAACAAACAGAGAAACCAAAAGTAAAATTTAGTGACAGCCAAGAAACAAGATTAAGTTGGGGTTTTGCAGAATGAAGAAAAGAGAGCTCCAAATATGAATTCAGTAGCAAAACACACATAGTATATATATATATATATATATACAGAGAGAGAGAGAGAGAGGAGATAAATGGTTAAGCGCATCCTATAACGGTAATGTAAATAGACATGTTACCATAATATTTCCTTAAGTAATAAATTGACACAGTTAACAGAATGTTTCCTTAAATAATAAATTGACACGGTTGCCATAAATGTTTCCTTAACTAATAAATTGACACGGTTAACATATTGTTTCCTTAACTAATAAATTGACACGGTTACCATATGATATTTAGTACTAGCTTTAGTAAAATATTTCTATTTTTCAAATATATTGTTGATTTCTTTTATCATGAAAATTTATATCCCCGGTTTTAATTTGTTTGTTTTAGTTACTATTTGAACAATCAAAATGGTATTTTCTTTGACCATAATATTTTTAAATATATTGTAACCACGGACCGTAGCTAAGATACGTAGTCCTATAACATTTTGATGTCTACAAATGTCCTTAGCTTCAAAGCCTGTCGAATTGCAGGCTTGATGAAACTCAAAAACAGGGCTTGAAGTACCTGTAGAAATAAACTTCTATCTTTGCAGTTTTGTGGCTTCATAATTGCCTATTTGATTTGTGAGAGGAGAGATGAAGATTGCGCAAAGTGCAGTGCAAAGTAGGCTTTAGCTGCGCGTCCGCGCACCGACTCTGAAATTATTTAAGTCTTCTCTTCTCTTCACATTTTAGGAGGGGTGCTTTTGTCTTTTCGTCATCTCATAACCCTAATCCATGACTATTAACTTCCCCCAAAAGTCATATTCTAGGAGATTTGATATGTTACGACAAGCTCTTCTTCTCTTCTTCCCCAACACTTCAAGAAGCAAGATCTAAGGCTAATTCTCAAAATCTCTTTCCTAAGTTATTCGTCAAAAGGTATGTTTGAACACTCCCTACTTCAAGCTACTCATACAAAATTCATATTTTATTTTATTATTCATATTTACTAAATAACGAATTGAGGTAAGGGTTGAGAGACGATTTTATGAAAATTGATTACAAATGTTCCTCTCTTGTTAATTGTGTTCAAATTACTTTATTATAATTTCAGAATTCGGATTGTTGGTTTTGAATGGGTGAATTGCCTCATATGATTTAAAAAAAAGATTTTTCCTATAAATAACGGATTTGAAAATCTATGAGTCTTTTAAGAACTTTGGTTTAAAATAATAAACAAAGGGCAATTTTTCATCCCGATTAAATGCTAATGATTTTGCATTTGTTGTCTTATAACTTGGAAAGACTTGGATGTTGGCATTGAACAAAATGTTTTAACATAAATTAGTCTTTGATTTTCAAAGGACAGGTTAAGAGTTTTAAATGGTTGATTATGAAATTTGGTATGGTTACAATGACTTGCAAGACTTGTTATAATGATACCAATGGGAATATGTGTTATTTGAATAACTCTTAATAAATGAAAACTTGTAAATGTTTTAATTGGGGATTAAAGAGAGTTTGGTAGTATCACCGAGAAGGTGTAAAGTCTTTGTGACTCATCACCCGAAACTGTGTTTATCAACATGGGAGGTCCCTTTCTTGAAATATGGATTACCACGATAAGTTGTTAATCGAAGCAGCCTCTGCAATCTTTTCTTTGGGAGAGTTTGGTTCATCAGGTTCTTATATTTCTCAAATTCATGCAGCATACATGAATTAGGGCTCTCGGTCGGACGGAGACCAGACCCATATAGCCTGTGGGTCACATTATATCGGTGAACACTACCTAACTCAAGATTAATGATTTTTTCAAAGGTCTATGTTTAAATGCTTTGAGTCTGCACTTATGATTTTGTTATATATACGTCTAAATCCCTCGGGTTGCATGTCAGTACTCATTGTACTTACCGTCCTCAAATGCTACATCGTTTTATGATGTAGGATGAGAGACACAAGTTCGTAGTTCCAGGCAACAGTAGATCATTGAGGTATAACAATCAGCATTGTGGTGAGCTTTCCATCTTCCGAAAAGTGATTTTTTCTTTATCTGTCTTTCCTTTGATTTCATGGTATGTCGGGGACAGGGCAGACTCAACAAGATTGGGGGCCTAAAGCGAAACTTAAGAGAGGGGCCCTAATATTTTGTTTTTTTCATCATATATACTTTAATTTAAAATCTACTTTTCTAGCTTTTTTAGATGCGAAGTCATTAGTTACTATTTTATAATCGATTTATTTTAATAATTATTTTTAAATGGATAAATAGCTAATACATTCAATCTCTCTTGAGACATTGTTGATCTTAAATAAGATTTAATCAACTTTAGTTTCGAAAAACTTCTTTCGGCTGAGGCAAGTTACATGAACTATTAACACTATTCTATAAGCAATGTGTGTATTTTGAAAAGAATCAAGTCTTTTTTATTTGATTGAATACTTTCATTGGATCAATATCTTCTAGTTGTATTATTTCTATTAACACTTTTAATTCAAAAAATAAATCTAAACCATCAATATCAGGATAACTATTATGGGTTAGAGAAAGTTCAGGGTTAAGACAATATTTTTTTGAATTCTCATCTTCTAGTGATCTCAAGTTACCACTAAATAAGAAATCATAAAAAAAACCATATGCTTCAATTGGTTCAAATTTATTTTGAAGTGAAAAAATAGCTTGATCTACACTATATATTCAACTCATATGCAATTTCCTTGGTAGAAATCATAGCACCAATAGTACATATAATTTTTTTTAAAAAAAAATAAGTAATTTTTTTCTAAATAATAGGCCCCCCCAAAAATATGGGGCCCCAAGCGATGACTTTAGTGCCCTAGGGGTTAAGATGGCCCTGATCGGGGACCATGTCTCAATGTAGACATTGTTATTCTGTTAGTAGAGGTTTGGTGAATCCTCATGGTTCGAGGGCTAGGATATTAACACTTTATGGTATCCTAAGTCTTTCAATTTCAAATTATGTTCGTGACTTAGAGGTTTGTCATAGTCACATCTATGAATAGATAATGTTCTGCATACTCTGTTGGTATCTTTTATGTCATCTTATGAGTTGAGACTTATATTTCTTAAAATCTCATTTACTGTATTTTCTTTATTTCATGTTTATGTCAAGTGGCTTGTTTAGTGTCACGATCCGAGCCTACACCCTGGACGTGGTCGATACTCGAGAATCATTGTTGGTCCTCGAGTGAACCCTTATCCTGGCTGACTACAAGCGGAAGACTAACTCAAGCATACACAAACACCAAACTGAGAGAAATGCTAAATCAACAGTTTCTTTAAATCTCAAAACTCTCTAAATATACTAATTATGAACATATGTTTTAAATAAAACGTATGAAACTGAAAGACTCTCCAAAACTGTTTAAATATGAAGTCTTTACTATATATAGACGAGTGTCGGGACAAGACCCACGACTACTTAAAATGCTACTAATACTAACAACTCATAAAATAGAAGTCTTTCGGAAGCAAGGAGACCTCACTTGAAAGCTGACGAGCGGATGAATTGATCTCAACAGACTCTTGTTGAAGATCCTAAGTACCTGTATCTGCATCATTAAAAGATGTAGGTTGAGTGACTTCAGTACATTAAATTTACGAGTATGTAATATAGCTGAATGGATAAATAACTAAACTGATAGGGATGAAGAATACTTAACTCAACTTAACTTAATACAAAACAATAACAAGAGATAAAAACATAAAATATGTTAACTTAAGGATGTAAATAAAAATACAATAAAATATTTTTTAATCTTATTTAGGATATTCTCTAACTGACAACCATCACCATGAGCTACGTGATGATACAACGTCTCACCCACGCTGCAAGAACTGTCATATACCTTATCGGGGTATAGAACACCTCAACTAAGTGGATCCACTAAAGCTCTGCTCAAAAGCAATAAGGAATCATCTAAAAAGTATGATCCTTTACCCATGTTGGCTACATGGTTTATGAGGAATGTGAGTTGTTCGAACTCATCCCCATATCAGTGCTCAATACTACTCCCAATAAATATATACTCATGTGCAAATGTGTAAAACATACTTTTTCTCAATTTGAGGTAAGTTCTCAAAATATCCTCTTAAAAGAGGTAACTGCTCTGAATAACTCTAAACTCATTACTCGTTTAGAAATCAAAATTTCTCTTTTCTTAATGTAAAAATGATAAATTTGGGGATCAATAGTTCCCTGAAACTTTACTCAAAATGTCTCTTTAAACTTTCCTCAAAATTCCTCTTTACTTTTTTCAGAAAATCAATTTAAGATAATTGTTCGATTAAAAGATTCTCAACAATAGATCAATAAATACTCAAATAATAGGGTTATGCTAAAATATAGATATGAACAAATCAACTCAATTAAAGTTCTTGAACTTTTCTCTTAAACTCACTTTAGTTTTGAACGTGCATTAAGACATGTGATTAGGATATGCCGGAATTTTCAAAGATTAATGGAGCCCATAAAATCTAATACAGAGAAGGAAAATGTGGCCACAACTTAAAGGAACATGCATCGGATGAAACAAGGAGAGGCTGGCCTAGTGACCCCCTGGCGTACTGCTGGAAGGGCGCCAGACCTTGAACTTCAGAAGTCAGGCTTGGGCGCACTACTGGAGCATCGCCCTAGGCCCTGAACTACTGAAATTCAGCCTTGTCGCTTTCGTGGCGTGCCACCCCAGGCTCCTCCCCAGCACCCCGATGAATTTTCAAGCTTAAATTAGAACCCCAAATTAGTTTAGAATTGAGAATTTGATCCTAAAATCTTCTTGTTTCTCAAACCCAAAACTAATACATGAGAACTTTCATACAATTCCTCTAGAAAACACAACTTTACTAAACCAATAGGGTTCATGTGATACTAAGCATGAACAAAACTATAAGATTCACAAAACAAAAGAATAAAAACCTCAATTGTTAAAGAACCGAATATTAAGAACTATGAATGGATCTTTAGATATAACAATTTCTTGACTAAATTGAGATGTAGGGCATGAGAACGAACAAGTCCAACACTGTGAGAAGTCTTACATACCTGGAAAGAACAAAGGTTCTTGGCGAAAATCAATGGAATCTTGAAGAATGCTTGAAACCTACCTTTTTTTTCTCCTCTTGGAACCTTGTTCTAATTTCTCTAAGTGTTAAAGAACGTGAAAATATGGTTTAACATTGATTAGACCCTTAATTGGGTGAAGAAAAACTTGGCTAGACTTAGAAGGGATGGAAAAAGACCAAACTACCCCTCTAAAAATGATTGAGGTGCCTTAAAAGAGAGGCTTCACCATGGGCATACCATTTTACTCCTTGCTCAAAATGAAGCAAACTTGACGGCATTGGAAAGAAGACTCAAAGACTTTAAATTTTGATGGGTCATTAGCCACATAGTTCTTTATGTATTAAGAGATATGATCATTTGAAGTTGATCCAAGTAAAATCTTATATTGAAACTCAATCGGTAAAAAAACATTCAACTCAACTTTGTGTTTGGGATTCTAGTGACCTTAATTTATATCCAAAATCACCCACACTAAAGAAATGATCTTTAACACCTAATAACAATTAAGAATCACTCGGCACAATCTTATTCACAAATGAAGAATGGTTTGAGTCTTAACTTAGAATTTTTGGGATGTTACATTTAGGGCCTCATAGGGTCCTATTCGACATGTCACATCTAGGATTTACTTTGGGTCGTGACAATTATCATTCGTAAAAGTCACAATCTTACGGAAAAGTCGCTACTCTTCAAAAAATTCACAACTCTTCAGAAAAGTCACAACTCTTCATAAAAGTCACGACTTTTCATAAAAGTCGCAACTCTTCACAAAAGTCACAACTCTTCATTTACTATTCACACCATTTAAAACCCAACAAGAACCGATGGAGAAAGAAAATGACTTAAAACAGAAGTTGTTGTCCGTTTGCTTCTTGAAACATTCTGCATGACTTTATTTTTGGTATCACCACTTTGTTGTTGGTTATATGTCAATGATGAATGAAAGACAATTGTACACATCCAGTATACTGGAATTTTGTACACTTTTTGTTGGTTGCTCTGTTCACGAGACACACTTAAGGCATGTTTGGATGAGGTTATGATTATGATTTTATAAAGACCCCATTTTTGCGCTACTTGTAACAAATCATTCTCAATTCTTACCTTATTCACGGTCTATAATATTATCCAAGGATCATTCAATCAATAATTAGTTCTACGATGCTCACATTATCTCCATCAATGAAGTTTCTACTTCAATTACCTCATTTTTAGCAGTTTTTATGCTCATCTTAATTGAACTCAAGGTTTTCAACCACCACAAATCATGTTTTAGAACAACAACATCATGCTAGAAAGTGTTAATTTACAATCTAAAAGCAATTCAAGGTGATATGACTCAAATATCTTTAATTAATTAAGGCAAAATCGTCTGATGGACCCTTGTACTTGTGTGAGTTTGTATTATGAACTCTTCTACTTGACTTTTTGTCAACTGAACCCTTAAACTCAATGAAACTCAATATTTTAAGCCCTTCTGACCATTGGCCAAGCTTATGTGGCAATTTAATTATTGACTTGGCACCAACATGTGATTTCACGCGTAGAAGGAGCGTGAACTCCAAATTTAGACTAAAAATAATAATAAAAACATCACTTCTTTCTTCTTTCCCTCCCAACCCACCTCATTTCTCTTTCTCTAGCTAATTACCATTACCTTCTTCCCCATCCAACCTCCATTTCTTTTTTTTTTCTCCCCTTCCCAACCATCTCCAATTTCTCTTTTCTTTCGTTTTTCATATTTTCTTTCTTCCTAGAGAAACGAAAGTGTGTTGTTATGATATATTTGTTTTTCTTTTCATCTTTCTGGGTTATTTACAATCCATTAGGTGACAAAGATTCAATAGTCTTGAAGGATGAAAAGTGATTGTTGAATGTCTTTGTGAAGTTAGGTGAAATGTGTTATGTAAAATTGCATACAAATATCGTGATCTATTGTGATATTTTATGGTGATTTATTGGCATTAATGGAGAAAAGATATTTATGGTGGTTCAAAGGGACGATGTAAATGTTGGTAAAAATAATACTATTAGAGTTAGGTGATGAGTCCAGTGATTGGACTCATTTAAGGATTTATTTTAATAGAAATAGTGTCATCAAATACTTATTTTATCTCAATATCTGATGAAAATGCTTAAGTTTCAGGTATTTGAAGTTTGAGTGGAAGCATGGACACTTAGGCGCAAAAAGGAATGAAAAGGCTGACAAAAATAAGAAAATGAAGGCCTGAGGATAACCGAAGGGTCTCACTTCGCCTTTGTTCCAGTGTGCTGAGCCCTAAAGGAAATGATCAAGTCGGTGGAAAAAATGAGCAGTCGGCGTGTTGCCGAATAGTTCCGCGAAACAGTACTATGTCGCCCAATGACATAGAGCATGACGATGTTGAAGGATGGTGCAAGATAGTGATGAACTACACCAAAGGGCGAATCACCGAGTTGATCGGCGATTTTGACTAATGTCGTCGAGTGATTCGCCACATCACATATTTTTGAAAACTATAAATACTCGTTGAGAGATTTAGCTTAGTATTAGATTTTAGTATTATATTTTTATTATCATATTTTGGATTTAGTACTATTTTTATTTTACTCTCAAGTTTGGAGAGGGTTTTGGAAAACTTGAAGAAATGAGTTCATCTTCCCTTGGAAGTGGGTCTTCTCTATTCTTCTTCCTTTACCTAAATCAAGGTTTAATTTCTTTTATCCATTTGATTTTACTATCATTTTAGGTGTGTTTAGTTATTTATTGATGTGTGGCTAAAAACATTTTTGGGGTGTGATTTGGCAAATATGTGTTGATATTATTGTTGGGTCTTGGTTGCTGGTAGGTTAGATGTATTTTAATGGTGATTTCACCTAGTGGTTGTGGTTTAATTTAAAGGGTTTGTAGTTGCAAATACAAAGCCACCCATGTGTTTTTGGCTTGCCCGAGAGGGAGGTCGCGAAACCAAAACCACTAGACTGATGGCCTAAGGAGTGGGTCGATATGAGGTTCCGCCCAAGAGGGTGAGACCTAGTCCCATATCCTAACACTCAGCTCGAGAGAGTGAGTGGGGTAAGCCGTAGGCTGGTCTTCATGCGGCAAATGGGTGTCCGAGAGGAGCACATTTGAAACGGGGTAAGTTGCCCGAGAGGGAATTTATTTCCATCTAAATCTTAGCCTAGTCACTATTATTTTGAAAAATTTCTATCGAATGCATGTACCCAACCATTTATCTCAACTTGTATTGCGGTCACACACCAAGAACTCTTCCCCATACTTGATTTTCTTGTTATTTTTGTTGTTTTAGCTATACCAGCGACAAAACTCCAATTTGATATTTGACACTTTTGTGTCCCCCCTTCGATTTACAATGTTTTTAATCGTTAATTTCTTTAGCTACGACTAGTTAGAACTAGATTTTATTTTTCTATCAATTCTCAAAACCACTCCCTTGGGACACGACCCCAACCCTCGGTTGGGTTACTATATTATCAACGATCGTAGACACTCGAACCGTAGTTAGTGTCGTTGGTCACGATAAGCATCAAAATGGCGCCGCTGCCAGGGAGTGGTGTTATTTGAAATTTTTTAGATTACTAGATTTTTTCTTCTTCTTAGTTGTAGTTTACTCAGTTAATTTTTAGTTTTGCTTTGTTGGCTTATTTGTATCCAAACAGAAGAAGTGAGCATGGAGAGGTGTACTCGGGAGCCTATGGAGTTTTCCCCATTAGAGGTAATGATGTTTCGGGATCCTATCCTCACCTTGAAACAAGTGGAGGGTGAATGGATCCACAAATCATGGGCAAGGTTTAATGAACTGATTAATCAATGCCCAAATCATGACATTCCCGACATAGATCTCCTTGACTATTTCTATAGATGTTTTGGTCCTGGAAGCAAGAGGTTGGTCGACCAACTCCTTCCGGGAGGCATCGCAAATCATCCATATGTAATAGCAACTCAACTGCTTAATCAAATGGCTGAGATGAATCAATGAGTAGAAAATGACTTCATGTTGGCCACTCTAATGACTCAGATGGATTAGTTGGCAAAAAATATGGTTAAGATCGAGGTCCAATGTAAGAAGAAGGATAAATACATCCCCCCTCATGAATGAAGAAGTCTCAAGGACAATGAGGTTAAAAGTCTTAATAGAATGCTCTCAATCATCCTCCACAAGGTGACTGAGCAAGATAGAGAGCTGGAAGAAATGAAGGAAGACATTGAAGGAATGAAGCGGATGATTTGGACTAATTCAAGAGCTGTCCAGCTGCTAGAGAACCTCATGGGTTATGCGTCGCCTGATCTCCACTAGAAACAAAATGGGGGATTGCCTGGTGATACCAAGGCTAGCCCCAAAAATGGATTTTGAGTACTGACTTGCGTCGTGCCGCGACGTTAACTAAGGCGCTGTTTGGAAGGTAACCCAAAACCATTTATTATTTTCTGTTGCTTTGATCAAATAATGATGTGTTGATTATGCAGATGGAAGTGTGGAGAGGAAAAGAAAAGTGCAGATTGGCAAGCAATAGAATCTGTCGGCGAGTCGCCGAAAGGGTCGGCAAATCTGATCTTACCCGCCGATTGACTCAAGACATCGTCAACTTTGGTTTGAAAGTTTCAACTTCACTCACTTTCCCCCACTTTTCATCTGTCCGAACTCACACCAACACTCTAGTTTTTATATTACCTGCACTTTTGAAGTATTTTGTTTCATTGATTTATGCGCGGATTCGGGAGTACATTGCTGCCTAGCACTTCAGTTTTATCATAGTCAACATCAAAGGTTGGTACTCCTAAACCCAAAAATAATTCTATAGGATATATACTCATTTGCAGCATCCTTATCTTGTTGAAATGTGTTGGGTCTCTTCAAATGGTCTCATTTACACCTATGTAAATTTGAAATTATTGCTCAACTTGTTTGAATTGTTGAAATCCCATATGTTTATGTTTCAAGCACAAGTATATTTTGCGGGATTGAATTCGAGAGTATGGGTTGAGAATGGGCACGTTGGGTCATTTGGCGAGCTAGGTCGAGCTCGCCGAATCACTCGGCGTTTCGCCTAATGTCCCGACCTTACCTTTAATTTTGTGCTTTATCTGATAGGTGAATTCAGCCACTTTCGGCTAGAAGCTTGAGGTCGCCAAAAGTACTCTTGGCGAGTCGCCCTTTGCCTACACCTTCTGACCCTTCGTGCATTGTAGTCTTCGGTAGGTTAAGTCTTGCTCGCCGAAAGATATCAGCGATTCGCAGAAAGGAGCCCCCCATTTAGCCTACTTGAGCAGCAAGTCTGTATGCAACAGTTTTATTGTGAATCTGATTGAATGTTTTCTAATGTTTTCTTAAGGGTTTGCAGATATGGCGAAACCAAAAGTTGTTGAGAGAATTGTACCAGCACAAGAGAAGGCTAAGGGGAAAGTGGTAAATGAGGAGGCCGCTACATCTAAAGGCAAGGCTACTATACCACCCACGTCTGGTGGGAAGGAAAATAAGGGAAAGGGCAAGGGAGCTAGGTAAGTCTACGCATCTTCAAGTCGGAATCCTATTTCAAAGATTCCATGAACCCATAACATACCTTTATGGGCCCTGGAGTTCTATGCCGCTGTGCATGTCTATTGGACGAATTCGCAGGTGGTCACTCCCAGTGGACCTAGCAATGTTGATACTTCAGAGATAGCTCTGGTACTTGATGCCTACACCTCGAGCACCCGGGCACTAAGCCCCCGACAGATGGAGAGACTGCGTAGTTATGACCTTTCTTTACCTCCCTTTCTGTCTTATTTTGCTCTCACTTTTGAACACTTTTAGTTGCATTTGAGGACAAATAGCTTTTTTTTATGGTGGGGTGAGGCCCACACCTTTTGTGTTGACAATTTCGTGTTTTGTGTATATTTGGGTTGTTCTGTTTTAAATTGTGTTAATACTGCTTTCTGTGGATGTTTGAGCTTGTGGCTCCTTTTGGTTTTAAATTATAAAAATGATTTTGACCCTCCCGAATTTTTTTTATTTTTTTAAAATTTTCGCCACCGCTTGTGTTGAAAGTGGCTATTCTTTTGCAAAATTTAAGTCTCAGTTCCGATCAATATTGATGACTTGAATAGTGCTCTCAATAGAACGAACATGATTGTGCGGCTACGACCAGATCATATGAAGTTGCATAGACAATATATGAACTCTTTGCATCATGTTGTGATTAGCCATTTATCGAATTGATTCTCTTGTAATGACTGTTGCACACTAGCGAAAGTGTGTAGTCTTGTTTGACTTAAGTGTCGATGCCTTGTGTTATGAGCTTACTTTGAACCTTGCATGAATAAACCTAGAATATGCCCCGTTAGTCTGATTGATTTAGTAAGGTGTGCTCTTTAGATGAGCTTAGACAACTTTTGAAGAGTGTGAGCCAATTTGACATATACCTCTTTTGTGGCCTACCGGTGAGCGTGTGAAACTCTCTTGAACACCCTTTGAGCCTTACCTTTCTTTGAAAGAACCTTGATGAACCCTAGATCTTACTTGATCTACCACCTATAATCCCCTTGATTTGTGGTTTAGTGAATAGCAAACTTAGGCCAAAAACCTAAGTTGGGGGTGCGGTGAAAAAGGAAAAGGAGAAATCAAGAAGTGCAGGAGAAGTCTCCCTTAACCCATGGTGTTGCGGAAAAATGGAAATCCTCATTATAAAAAATAAAATAAAGAAAAGTTGTGGAATAAAAGTACAAAAGAAATTGGGTTTCCAAGCAATCCCTGGAGATGAATAAAAATATGACTTAGAAGCACTAGAAAAAGAATTGATTAAGGAAAAGAAGGGGATGCCTTGAGAATACCATATCTCACGAGGATGAAGAAGTCACTGAGACTAAATGACCATACCTTTACACTCAGCCCCATGACAAGCCTTGAAAAGACCTTTTTGATCTTGAGTAAGCTGTACCAAAAGTCGATTAGAAAATAAGGGCAAACCTATGGGTGAAAACATGCACTGTGTTCCTCTTTTTGAGTGTGAGCATTGCATCTGATTCCTGGTCTTAAATTGAGTAGCCTCTATGTGTAAATATGGAATCATTTTTGTGTGAGGGCATTTAGATACTTTCGTTGAGCTTGAACATACATTAGTAGAAAGTATTGTGAACATGAGAATCTTTGATATTGGTGTGTCACAACTTGAATCTTTGAGTACACAATTGAATCTTTGCATAAGTAGTTTGAAGTCTTGTTGTGTACATTCATGATTGAGTCTTGTGTAGCACTATTTTAGACAACCTTTTTGAACAACTGAACTTGAGTTTGCTTGAGGACAAGCAAAATTTTAAGTTGGTGGTGTTGATGAGTCCACAAATTAGACTCATTTTGGGCTTTATTTTAATAGAAATAGTGTCCTCAAATGCTTATTTTATCTCAATATCTGATGAAAATGCTTAAGTTCCAGGTATTTGAAGTTTGAGTGGAAGCATGAACACTTAGGCGCAAAAAGGAACGAAAAGGCTGAAAAGAACAAGAAAATGAAGGCCTGAGGATCGCCGAGTTCACTTGGCAAATCGTCGAAGGGTCTCACTTCGCCTTTTTGTTCCAGTATGCTGAGCCCTGGAAGAAAGGATCAAGTCGGCGGAGAAAAGGAGCGGTCGGTGTGTCGCCGAATAGTTCCGCGAAGCAGTACTATGTCGCCCAATGACACAGAGCACGATGACGCTGAAGGACGGTGCAATATGGCGATGAACTACACCAAAGGGCGAATCGCCGAGTTGATCGGCGATTCCGACTAATGTCGCCGAGTGATCCGCCACAAAACATATTTTTGAAAACTATAAATACTCGTCGATAGATATAGCTTAGTATCAGATTTTAGTATTATATTTTTATTATCAGATTTTGGATTTAGTACTATTTTTATTTTACTCTCAAGTTTGGAGAGGATTTTGGAAAACTTGAAGAAAAGAGTTCATCTTCCCCAAGTTGGAAGTGAGTCTTCTCTATTCTTCTTCCTTTGCCTAAATCAAGGTTTAATTTCTTTTACCCATTTGATTTTACTATCATTTTAGGTGTGTTTAGTTATTTCTTGATGTGTGGCTAAAAACCCCCCATTCTTGGGGTGTGATTTAGCAAATATGTGTTGATATTATTGTTGGGTCTTGGTTGCTAGTATGTTAGATGTATTTTAATGGTGATTTCACCTAGTGGTTGTTGTTTAAGTTAAAGGGTTTGTAGTTGCAAATACAAAGCCACCCATTTGTTTTCGGCTTGCTCGAGAGGGAGGTCGCGATACCAAGACCACTAGACTGATGGCCTAAATAGTGGGTCGACATGAGGTTCAACCCGAGAGAGTGAGCCCTAGTCCCATATCCTAACACTCAGATCGAGAGAGTGAGTAGGGTAAGGCGTAGGCTGATCTTCATGCGGCAAATGGGTGTCCGAGAGAAATGCATTTGAAACGGGGTAAGTTGCTCGAAAGGGAACTTAGTTCCATCTAAAGCTTAGCTCAGTCACTATTATCTTGCAAATCTTCTATCGAAAGCATGTACCCAACCATTTATCTCAACTTGTATTGTGGTCACACCTTAAGAACTCGTCCCCATACTTGATTTTGTTGTTATTTTTGCTGTTTTAGCTATACTTGTGACAAAACCCGTATTTGATATTTGACACTTTTGTGTCCCCCCTTTGATTTACAATGTTTTTAATTGTTAATTTCTTTAGCTACGACTAGTTAGAACTATATTTTATTTTTCTATCAATTCTCAAAACTGCTTACACGACCCCAACTCACGGTTGGGTTACTATATTATCGACGATCGTAGACACTCGAACCGTAGTTAGTGTCCACAAGGATGGTGGCTGTTTGGCATGTATGGATGCCAATGAGGGAGTTCCATGCCTTGCATGGGAACATATGTACCTTGAAGGAGCTCCCAGTTGGGCAACACTATGCTTGGATGATATCTTGGAGTGTGGGAGGCCTAACGAAGCGAGGAGGAGCAAGTGAAGAATGTGCTCCATTCGGCGAGCTGAAGGACACTTCGGCGAGGGTTCCAGGATCGTAAACTGATCCAATGATTTGCAAAAGAAGGCTGCCCATTCGGCAAGCATGGAGGACATTCGGCGCATCGCCCATTGACCCTCAGATTGCCGAAAGTTACAGTAGCCATCAAGGGAGAAGCCAAGGGAGCAGTGCACATCACCAACTGATCAGCGACTCGCCGAGAGGATTGGGCGAGCCCGACTTAGCTCGCCTATTGACCCATTTATGTAATAATGCCTAATACTATAAACAGGTGTGTTAGGGTTCATTTTAGGGTTAGACTATTTTGAATATTGATGAATGATAAATTTAACTCCTTGTGTGAGTGTTGAAAGCTTGGTAAGATTTTGTTGAACAATTTTTAGAAACGAGGGTTGCTTGGGATATTGATTCCCTTGAGGTGTTCGTAAGAGGTAGGTTCTATTGCAGGATTAATGGATCGAGGTCATTAGGTTTAATATACTCTTTGATTGCTTTTTGTTTCCTCTTTGTGTATCTATCTATTTATCTTGATTAGGTGCTTGTTAGGGATTGTAATTGGAGGTTTTTGGATTTAATACATCCTTTAGTTGCCAATTGTTCCTTTTCCTGTGTCTCTTCGTCTATCTTTCTTTTATTCCACATTTTAATGTGATTCCTCTTGTGAGAATTACATCATTTGGTATCAGAGCCAAGTTTAGTATCGTTCCTACGATTCTAGTTTTGGGTTTTGTTACGAAAAAAAAAAGTTCAACTCGTTTTTGTGAAATTTTTGAAAATGAGTTTGTTGATTTGTGTCTTGTTTGAAGTTTTCAAGGTTGGATTAGTGTTCCCTAACCTTATTTGAGTCTAGGGCTGAGATTTGAAAGGGTTTGGATCACTATTGAAGAATCCACCATTGTTGGTTGAAGGAGCTTTGAAAAAGACAAGTGGGTTTTGAGATCTGGAAGTTTTGGCAAGGAATTGAAGGCTAAAAGGTATTGGGGTTTGTTCCCTATATCTAAGAGAGCTTGTATCTCGAATTCCATCAATTTCTGAGACAAATTTTTCAAGGGTTTTAATTTGGGTGTTCATATTGTTCTTGAAGTTCTTGAAGAACATAAAAACCTTCAAGGAAGGGAACCTTTGAAAAAAAGGTGTTTGATTGAAAAAGGGAAGAAAAATAAGGAGTAAAAGTGTTTATTAAAGAGTGAATTTACCAAAAAAATTAAATACTAAAGGCCAAGGAAGAGGGGGGAGGGGACCACCAAGGTTAAATTTTTGGAGCCTTGCAGTTGCAGCTTGTGGAATTTGGGTGAATCCCGACTTGGATCGCCCTTTCCACTCGGCGCCTCGGCCTTTGGGCAGTTAGGTCGCCGAGTTGGACCTCATTTTGGTGAAGACACTTGAAATTTTGGCGAGCTAAGCCCTGGTCGCCGAATCCATTCAGTGCATCGCTGAACTTCCACCCAGATCTCCGAGTTGCCTTGTCCGTTTGTAGAGTTTGGTGAGTCAATCTTCAAGTTGGTGAGCTAAACTTCACGTTTGGCGAAGAAAATAGGCCATTTGGCGGTTGGAAACTCGCCTTATGACCCCTTTCTTCTCAGGTTCTAATTTCTAGTTTCTTTCTTTTGATTCTAGTTCTTTGTCAAGAATCCTAAACTGATTTTCAATTCGTAATTACTCTACTTGTTGACTATTGTTTCTTGAATTCACTTCTTTATTAGTGCTTTTCTTTTCGTGCTTTTATTCATTTTACTTCGTAGTTAATTCTTGACTCAAGTCTGTTTGTTTTAATTGAGTCATTCGTTTTTCATTAAATAAAAATCTATTTGGACCAAGAGTAGAATCGAAACCTTGTGATCAACTGAGTATAAGCAATCTTCAACATTAGCCGCGCCAATTTGAGAGGCAATCAAAGGTGTGTAAACACGAGCGATTGTGAGTTCATTTTATTAACACTAAGATTATTTATTGTTTTTGTGAGTTGTCACTTTGTAGGTACACAGAGTTATAAGGAAGCATGCCTTCAATAGCCTCGGACACATGTGACTATGGACGCGAGGATAATGGTGATTATGGGGTCTATGATGATAGCCATGATCAAGAGTCGAATAGGAATGAGAGCTACTATTCCGGAGGAGAATATAGAGAAATGTTGAACATAGCTCTTATGGCAAAGATGGAGAAGAAGGCTCTTGTGGTAGCTTCTATGATGATGAGGGAGCATGTGAGAGATCTTATTCACACTCACAGATTGAAGGTGGTTCCTATGTTGATGCCAAAACATGTTACACTTCCCACTCCCAGGATGAAGGTAAGGTGAAGCACAATACTCTATTATATAAGAAGTATGAGGAGCATGCCCCTAAGTCTTGTGAAGATTCACATTCTTACTCTTGTGCTAATCTTTACCCTAGTCGAAGTAGCGTGTATGACTACACTAGCTCAAGTCAAAGTTATCTGAAGGGAAGAAGAGAGTGTGCTACTCTAAAGTCTAAGGATACTTTATCATATACTTCTCATGGAAATTCACACTATTCGGGATTTGGGAACCAAGGCAGGTATGAAGGATGTGTCAAGGGTCTCGGTACCAAAAGAATTGAATTTCCTATCTTTAAGGGATGGCGTGATCCCGAGGCATATCTTTATTGGGAGTGGCAATGTGAGCAGATTTTCCAATGCCATGATTTGAGAGGTCCAGAGCGACCCTTGTATGCCCTTGGTCATTTGAAAGGTCTTGCATTGGGTTGGTGGACTCAAGAGGAAAGGCTCCGGACACTCCAAGGAAATACCCACCCATTGACCTGGGAAGGATTGAAAGGGCTAATGAGGTTCGAGTATGTGCCAAAAGGGTACACAAAGCTTTTCAATGTCGATTCGAGAAGACCAGTTCTTAGGGCAAAGGTTGGCATTTGTGGGGATTTGGGATTTGACCTTGTCATTGATGATAGGTACAATCTGAACTACATCACTTCAGAGGTGGTAGCCTACTTAGGGCTACCTCGGTACAAAGGACTTATGCATACACCATGGAGGGATGTAAAGTTACCGAAGGGGTAAAAGTCTCTTTCACACGCGACAAATACTATGAGGAGGTTTGGTGTGATATAATGCCCATGGCTTCTTATCACTTAAGTTTAGGGGCCAATTGGTTTATTGAACATAGGGTCCCAAACGAGCAGAATGGGTACAAATGTGTTGTGGATCATTGGGGAACATATCTATTTCCTTTTTCTAAGGTGAAAAGTGAGAGATAAAAGATCGAGAGGAGTAAGGGAAAGCAAGGTGGCAGCCTTAGAGTGGAAAAATGAGAGGTTGAGAGGAGTGAAGTGAGAGGGTTTCCACAATCTCAATCTAACAATTTTGTTCATCCTTCACTTGGTAAGGATTCTTATGTAGGTATAAGCATGATAAATGAAGGAACATAAGTTCCAGCCAAAGAACCTACAATTAAAGGTGTGATGGATGCACTAACGGGATGTTCCAACATCCAAGGTAAATAAGATCTTTCTTGCAGGCGTCAAGGTACAATAACTAATCTTACCACTTTTACAATTGCAAATGAATAAAGTGTGAATATTAGCTTGTCTTTATGTGAGCCTATTGATTCTTTACCATGTGTTGGTAATGTATTTGTTAAGAATGTGGATACACTAGTTGATCCTATTGATGACCGAATTGATTCTTCTAGTAAGATCGATTTGTGTCCACCTACTGTTGACACCTATGCTTTGAATGCTAGCTCATTATTTTGTATTGATTGTGTTGATCAACCTGTTTGTAAGTGTAGTTCACTGGTTGAGGGTCCTTGTAATGTGATTAAGGAACCTCAAGTTGGTGGCACTAATGAGAATGTTGATTAACTGATTAGGAGTGACTCTTTGAGAATGTCTTTTGTGGCTGATCCAAATGCTTGCTTTGCTCATAGAGATCATGTGCTTGAAAGTACTTCGAAAGATTGTGTTGATTGTGTTGATCAACCTGTTTGTAAGTGTAGTTCACTGGTTGAGGGTCCTTGTAATGTGATTAAGGAACCTCAAGGTTGTGGCACTAATGAGAATGTTAATCATCTGATTATGAGCGACTCTTTGAGCATGTCTTTTGTGGCTGATCCAATTGCTTGCTTTGCTCATAGAGATCATGTGCTTGAAAGTACTTCGAAAGATGATATGTGTCTTTTTGAGGGTGAACTTGCATGTTTTAATTCTTCCCTAGTGGTTGATCATTCCCTCTTTAAGTACAATATCTTATTTGAAGATGATGAAATCACTCCTAGTAATGTACCTAGTGGTGTGAATCTTGAGAGCAATATAGTTCTTGATAGCTATACTTGTTATAGTAACCCACTATGGTGTGAGGCCTTCCCTCCCAAAGATGGAAATCTCTTCTTGGAAGATGAGAGTACTCTTGTGGGAAAGGAATGTGATGAGGAGGAAGGTGGTGTGTGTTTTCCCGTTAATTCTTCTTCTTGGTGTGCTTCACTCCTTGATAGTATGACCAATGCTTTTGAGCCTATTGGTAGTCATACACATGAAAACACCCTAGAGGAGGTTGATTTGCGAAACACCTTTCTCTATTACTTGTTTACATATGATGATGCTCATGCTGTTGAGTGGAGTATGATGTTGGGAGGAACAAGTGCCCACATGATAAATGGAGGAGCACTTGATCCAGTTCTGTGGACCTTATATCCTTTTGATCCCGGTGGATGCTTGAGGGTATTTGAATTGGTGGGAGTATCATCTTTTAGGTGGTACTACCAAGTTGTTGAGAAGAATAACCATTGTCCTTGTTCTCCATTTGTGGGCTTAATAGCCATGACAATAGAGGATGTCTGGTTGTGCTTTAAGTTTGAGTCTCCTGGGTTAAATTCTTTTAATGCTAGCCTCTGTACTACCCCTCATGCTAAGAGAATAAGCTTCTTGCTTATGATCTATATGGTTTTACAAGGTTTGGATTCGAGGAATCACTTTTATCTACTTGCATATGATGCTACTCATACTTGTGTGGGTTGCATATCTTATGTTAGTAGTGGTATGAATTGGGAAAATGAGAGTCTCCTTGACTCGATACTATGCAATCCTTTCCATTTGACCCCGGTGTCAATTTTAAGTGTGTTGAGTGTAGTAGTAACACCATTTGTCATTTGCATGATTCTTCTTTGGTGTTATTACTTGATCTAATGTGCTTGAATGAGGTATGCTTACCAATTTGGGTGGGAATACTTATGTACTTAAACCTGCTCCTGAATTGGGAATAATCACTCTCTTGAAGCAATCTAGTGCATTGGATGGGGTCTTAACTTGGGTCAACACTACTTATACCTTCGCAATTAGGTATGCGAGTGTTCTTTTGCTGTTTGACATAAGAGATGCTTTGGGCTTGTTTGGATATGTAACCAATGAGGGCTTACATATGAATTTGTTTAAGTGTATTGGTTCCTTCACTCTACCCCTTTGTCAATGTTTCTTACTTAGCCAAGTATCTATTGCTTTGATTGGGTACATACCCTTGGTTGATATTTGTGATGCTTGGTTATATGTTAAGTTTGTGCATCCTTGGCATGATGTTGAATTTGTTATTGCTAACGCTAACCCTCATGCCATGAGGATCTTGTTCTTGTTTTCTACCCCTATGGTTTTGCAAGGTATGGATTCGAGGACGAATCCTTTTGAAAAAGAGAAGAATGATGTAAAATGGATTACATCAAGCCTATCCATTCACGAACTTCAATGCTTTGATGGAGTGTTCACAAAGATGGAGGTTGTTTGGCATGTATGGATGCCAAAGAGGGAGTTCCATTCCTTGCATGGGAACATATGCACCGTGCCGGAGCTCCTAGTTGGGCAACACCATGCTTGGATGATAGCTTGGAGCGTGGGAGGCCTAACGAAGCGAGGAGGAGCAAGTGAAGAATGTGCTCCATTCGGCGAGCTGAAGGACACTTCGGCGACTCGCCAAATCCCTTTGGCGAGGGTTCCAGGATCGCCAACTGATCCAATGAGCTGCAAGAGACGGCTGCCAATTCGGCGAGCATGGGGGACATTCGGCGCATCGCCCATTGACCCCTAGACTGCCGAAAGTTACAGTAGCCATCAAGGGAGAAACCAAGGAAGCAGTGCACATCACCGACTGATCGGTGACTCGCCAAGAGGATTGGGCGATCCCGACTTAGCTCTCCCATTGACCCATTTCGGGTCACTTTTGGGCCCATTTATGTAATAATGCCTAATACTATAAATAGGTGTCTTAGGGTTCGTTTTAGGGTTAGACTATTTTGAATATTGATGAATGATAATTTGAACTCCTTGTGTGAGTGTTTGAAAGTTTGGTATAAGCTTTTATTGAACCTTGTTTAGAAACGGGGGTTGCTTGGGATATCGATTCCCTTGAGGTTTCGTACGAGGTAGGTTCTACTGTAGGATTAACGGATAGAGGTCATTGGGTTTGATATACCCTTTGGTTGCTTTTGTTTCCTCTTTGTGTGTCTATCTATTTATCCGGATTAAGTGCTTGTTAGGATCTAGATTGGAGGTTATTGAATTTAACACATCCTTTAGTTGCCAATTATTTCTTATCTTGTGTCTCTTCTTCTATCTTTCTTGTTTTCCGCTGATTATTGTGATTTTTCTTGTGAGAATTACATCATTTTGGTTGGGTTACTATATTATCGACGATCGTAGACACTCGAGTCGTAGTTAGTGTCGTTGGTCACGATAAGCATCATTAGGAATGTTAGAAACTTCGAGAAAAAAATGAATTACGAATTTTAAGAACTTGAAGAGTCTGGTAGCGGCTATAGACAATGGCCCTGAAGAAGAAAAAAAAGGTGAATGGAGATGGTGTTAATGGTGGTTGTGGTCTGAGGGAGGTGGAGGAGAGGTGAGAGAAATAACTATTTTATTTTATTTTGTAAATAGAAAATTTATTATTTTTGTCTTTTATGGAATAACATTTTTGGTTAATAATTTAAAAATATTTATGAAATAATTATGACATGACATTATTATATCTGATGTGGATATGACATGTCATTTATGGAAGAGAGAGTGAGCTACACACATGGTTGGAGGGGGTTTAAAAGTCTCATTTTAATTGAGTTTAAGAGTTCATTTGACAATGAGTAAAGTAAAAGGATTTATAATACAAACTCATACAAGTATAAGAATCCATCAAACCATTTCGCCATTAATTAATAGGTCATGGAGCACGTAACTCTTTATATTACTAATATATAGAAGACTCTTAGTGGAAGCTCCTCTTCGTCGTCATGTCTGCTTCCACATAGGGTAAGTTTGTCTTTTTACATAGTCGTATTATGTGTCTTCTCCAACTCTCCACTGGTGTCCTAACTGTACAACAACTCATGCTAACTACTGTACCGCTAGACAATAGCTACAAGTAAAACGCTATTCGTACACAAGTTCATTAGATTTTCTGGGTGGTGATCTTTCTTGCTTCGGTATGTATCTTTGTCCCTTCTTAAATTTACTTTTCCCTGTGGTCTATGTGCTTCAATTTTGTTATTTCATCGTGCTTAACCATGACTTTGTGCGATTATCAACTTTAAATTGGCCAGGATTTTGAGTTCTTTCTAAACACGTATGGGCAATGGTGAGCTTTTTTGTTTGAAAATCTTTTTTCCCTTGGCTTCGTCTGGACTGTTGGTTGGAACATCTGGAAAACTTTAATAGATTTCTGTCTCAGCTTTTGCTTCTTCTTTTTTCTGTTGGCCGAGTAAGAATTAGGGCTTAATACTTGTACAAATTCTTCGACGAAGTATATCAACTTCACATTTAAGGAAATTTTCTCAAATGTTGAATTTTGGTAAAGTTTTACGCTGTAAAACCGAAGAAGGTGATGGGATTAAAAACTAATTTGTGCGATACTTAGTGATTGATGAAACCACCTCATAAGAAAATTAATTTGCTTTCTACATTGTTTCTGTTGGTGTGTTAATTATTGAAATGGTTTCGTTTTAAGATTATTTTACATGAGGTTAATCAAAAGGAGTGCTGAGTCTTACTGATAAGTGCATATGCTCCTAGATGTTTTGATGATCTCCTCACAAGTGTAGGGACCTGGTCCTCTACAGAGTATGAATACTCGTCCAGTTGTCAAAGTGATGTACAACTGTAAAAGTTGTTCGCGTCAGAAAGTTGGTGAATGAGCAGAGTACTTCACCAATCAGAAGCGACGAGGTTGTTTGCATGATGGATAATAATTCCTTTTGTCCAGTATATTCCATATCACAAACAACAAACAATTTATTCATTCAAAGAGAGATATTTTCAAGCTTCAAAACATCAAGGGACCTGATAAAAGTGCTTCTATTTACTTTCTGTACCAGCTGCATTTGTCTGCTTGTAATAGTTCTTATATTGTAGGATTCGTTTCACTTGTGAAAGAAACGTTTCAAACTTGTGTGAATCATTGTAAGAACTAGGTTAAGGGTAACTTAGGTTCTTACTCTAAAAGTCTATATTAATCGGTTAGGATTGGTATAGTGGACAGTGTTGTATCTGCTCTGGCTCAGCTAAGTGATAGGAGGTATTGCTTAGTGTGGAGATTAGCGGGATAATCTCATTTTGTAAACTGACTTTTACTTTTGCTTGTAGAAGATTAGTGAAAGTAGTTTGAAAAGTCCTGTTGAGAACAGGTCGTGGTTTTACTCCCTTGAGCAAGGAGGTTTCCACGTAAAGTTGCTTGTCAATCTTTCCTTTCGGTATTTGTTCTTTACTGTTTATTATTGCAACTGTGTTGAGGACCTGGTCCCATCAACATATATAGGTAGACGCATACATTCCAACACTTACGTATGTACAAATTTGGCCTTCTCATTTGTAGTTGCTTCGTTTATTTCTTTCGACTAAGTCATGCTTATAACAACGAAGAAACGTTGACAATTGTGTTTCAAACAAACCTATACTATATATCCCTAGTATTAACAGGGATATGTGCACTATGAATTTAGGTCGAATTAGAAAGAGTGATCTATGTAAAATGAATATACGAAATCACGAGGCTAGAAAAACAAAGAAAGAAAGTAAATGGCACATTTAGACCAATGAGAGATTCTACTTATAAAGTTGCTTACCGTCTATATGGACAATATGACTTGAAAACCATAGTCTAGGTATTGAATTTGGTAAGCTTCCTCTTAAGATCTTTGGCTCTTTTCCCCCTCGATTTCGTTATTCATAACAACAGATTTGCTAACCGTGGAAGCAAATTGTAGCGTGATGCAGTAAACTATCAACTCAACTAAGAGCTACCGGGAAGCCACTGGTATGGACAACAAGTAAGTTATTTGATTTAGCTTTAGAAACACTCTTCTACATGACAATTTCAATCCAATATTAATCAGATCAGCTCACTTTCCGTTCCAACGTAACTTCTTACTTCTTCCAAGCCGATGCTTGAAGCGATGTGAACATAATCCCTATTATTGAGTGATGATCAATGTTCAAAATGACATGGTTTTATGTCTAAATTGGTACCAGTTTCCAAGTACATTTATCTGTGTGCATTCTCCTGTATTTGCACTTTTGTTTATGAGATTAAACTGAATATGTTGTTGTTGTAAAGAAAATTACATAAGAAAACCCTTGCGCTTGGTTTGGGAAATTCTTATACAATCTTATAGACATGTTAGTTTCGGACATTTCTGTGCAATCTTATAGACATACATAAATGAGAGTATTAAAACAGGGGGGATTACAAAGATGCCTTATAACTGATTTTCAACTTTTAACACTTGATGGATTTAAAAATGAGCAAACTGAAAATATTTTATTGATTTTGCCACTTTTTAAAAACAAATACGAATAAATATTCTGCAATTTTTTGTTGAAATATTATATAATATGCTCAATCTCTCACAAAAGACTTTTTTTTTTGTAGAAGTAGCGAGTAACACTGATTGTGATAAGACTTCTGGAATGTATGGCTGGATAGTCGACCGTCTCAACAAATTTTCTCGCTTTTGCTATAAATACCAAATTACCGATGAATATCGTGTCTCCTACATTTGCTGTATAAAACGTACAGATGCAGTTTAACATGCCAAATGAACTACAATTACTAGCTACGTCAACTATCCATAATATTTTGCTTGAATACTCGTAAATCAAAAGAGGTTGTTCTTTTACATGCTGAAAATGTTTACTCGACTACAATATATAGATGATGAGAATCACGCAACTAAATAGCATGTGCGATTTTTACTTAAAACTCGACCTAATTCGCACTATTTTCATTGACATTATTGGGCACGTGCTGGCACGGGCCCCTTCATCTAGTTATAGGAGGAGTGCTCACTGCTCACTGATATGACCATTGCACATAAAGTTACAATGAGACTGAGACCTCACAATGTCAGTTAAAGTACAAGAAAGAAAGAAGGAAAGAAAGGTCCATGAAGAGGGAGAAAGAAAATGACTTATCATATATACAGATCTTGAAAACATAATGGATGGCTTTATTTTTGGTACTTCCACTTTTTGTTGGTTATAAGTCAATGATGAATAAAAGACAATTGTTCACGAAACACACTCAAGGTATTTTTGGTTATAATTATGATTTTATAAAAACCCCATTTTCGTGCTACTAGTAACAAACCACTCTCAATTATCTTCACTACTACTAAGTTTTCTCTCTCATCAAAGCTTTTCCATTCAATGGCCGGAGAAAGTAAGATTTTGTTCATTGGAGGTACTGGTTACATGGGAAAGTTCATCGTTGAAGCTAGTGCTAAAGCTGGTCACGACACATATGTCTTGGTCACAGAATCAACTCTTTCCAATCCTACCAAAGCCAAACTCATCGATACATTCAAGAGTTTTGGTGTCACCTTCCTCCATGTATGTACATTATTTGTTTTTGTTTTGAAATGCAAGAAGATTTAGATGATCTATTTGTGGTTATAAAATGCAGGGAGATTTATATGATCATGAGAGTTTAGTGAAGGGAATAAAGCAAGTGGATGTTGTGATTTCTACTGTAGGTCATGCTGTTTTAGCTGATCAGGTCAACATCATTGTTGCTATCAATGTCAAGGTAAATTTATATAATAAGATATTATCCAAGCCGAGCATGCCATGTTCAAGTCTAAGAATGACAATAGTTTTGAATATTTGTTCTTTACTTTTACATTGATTTAGACAGTTAGAATACATATTTTCTATTAAGAACACACTATCATATACTATTATTTTATAACTTCAAAAACAAACTAAAAATAAAGAAAGTTTATCTCAAATCAAAGCAGATTTACCTATGCAATCATCAGCACTATCAGAAAATCATGTTAAAGAATGTAAAATACCTATACTTTTGATATTTAGTACTCCTAAGAAGGACTTCTAAACATATTTTGACTTGATTTGAGGAAAATAGTAAATTATAATTTTGTTTGTTACATAATTTTTTAACATCAATATTTCTAAATTTTTACATGACTGGCCCGTGACTAATTACGAGTTTTTCATTCTTTGATCTATTTAGTATTTGATAATAACTTTGACTTTCAGAGATTCTTTCCCTCTGAATTTGGGAATGATGTAGATCGTCTCCATACCGTTGAGCCTGCTAAAACATTATTTAATACTAAAGTTCAAAGTCGCCGCGCTGTTGAAGCTAAAGGAATGAATACCATTCATTTGTGTGGTCAACTTCTATTGTGCTGATTTTTTTCTTCCAAATTTGGCACAACCTAGACATGTACTTGGACCTTCAGCTGCTCCTCCCAAACACAAAGTTATCATCTTAGGAGATGGTAATGCTAAAGGTAAATTAAACTTCGATTTGGTTCAAAATTTTCATATGAACATGCATGTTTATATAAATTTCTTTTGTATCTACATACAAGATTCCTTCGGCCAATCAGATTTAAGTGACATGACATATGAGTTTTACGAAGCGGGCTTGTCATCTTTGACACATGTCATGATCCTATTCGCTTCCTGTTTGACTTGGCATGCCACATCATTTGCTATGTGGCACCAAAAAATGGGCCTCTAGGATGAGATGAAATTAGGCTTAACAAATTGGGCTCATCTATTATAGCCCAAATCAATTAAATTCAGATTTATTAGACTTAAATAATTAGCCCAATTATATTAATCCATGACATTTTTATAAATTTATATTTAATAAATTTAAAATGATTACACTAACTATTAATTTTCATTTATTAGATAAACAATATACGAAATTCATCTCAATATAATGACAAAATCGTACCAACGTGATATCACCAGTATATCAATTTCAAATGAATTTCATGTAATTTTTTAAACTAAAAACATACAAAAAAAATTATGTTCATACCAAAATATATACCAATTTCAAACAAATTGTATGTAATTTGAAAAAATAAATGTTCATACCAAAAACGTCATAATTAAAAATATTATACAGAAACAAAATCTCAATATTTTTTGGAAAAGTATCATTGTTCTTAATTATTTTTTTTTACATTTGGTTA
Source organism: Solanum piurae (assembly GCA_029582685.1). Taxonomy (NCBI): domain Eukaryota; kingdom Viridiplantae; phylum Streptophyta; class Magnoliopsida; order Solanales; family Solanaceae; genus Solanum; species Solanum piurae. The sequence continues at coordinate 5,928 of JAJOOO010000659.1, read as the reverse complement.
GTAAACCAATACAAATAAAAAATCGCAAAAAATATTAACCTGAAGGATCTCATCGGTGACCATGCTTTATTAATACTGATAAGAAGTCATCCATTACAAGAAAATAAAGATTATTGAATAAAAATGAATAGGAACTAGATGAGAGTCACGACTAACTAGAGCAAAAATTGAGAAGAGAGAGAAATATTTGAACAAAAGAAAATAAATCTGTTTTGAACAAATTTTATCTGCTTTAAGTTAAACATCTTTTTTTTTTTATGAATCTCCTATTTTTATTGCACATATTAATTATCATTAATGAATTCAAATTATTTACTACTAATATATCCGTTTTACCTTATTTGTTTTTAACAATAATTATTTTTACTGTTATTTTAAATTATTTTTTTATTTTACTAAAATGTTAAAACCTATCATTTTTTATTGTTATAACTTAAAAATAAAGAATAATGTCATAACTTTTAATTATTAGTCCTATATGTGTCAATTATAAAATTATCACATGAAAAAAACTCAATCTCTCTCTTACTCATTATAAAATAGGTTTGGTTGGGTTCGAATAAAATACCAATAGACATATCGCCACTATGCCACTACAACTTAAGAGTCATACTCACCTCATATCACACTCACTCATTTGTACACATGATAAGTGGTCTTAAGCTTGCCCAATAGTCATAACCTGCAGGCCAGAGCCAATATTAGGAGTTTGGGGTTTTAAATTTCCTTCCTCTTTCTTAAACATTGAGTTGTTAATCAATTTTATTAAGGGTTCACAAGTTATTACTTAATTTTCTTGTAAAAATATAGAATCTACAAAAAAGTTGTTGGGTTCGTCCGAACCTATGAACCCCCACTTAGCTCTGCCCCTGCCTACAGGGGATCAATTTTGTCCATTTACCATATCGAAATGGTATCCGACCCTCCGAACTCCTCAATTATATCGTACCAGCATGGTATCCGTCCCTCCAAATATATGTAATCGCTCTTTCAGAACCTCACATTTGATTCGAGTCACTCATCAACCGGAAGGTTATAATTATCCTTTATATATTTATTTTCTTAGTTTTCCTTTTCAGGTATTTGTGAACTTAATAGCAAACTAATAGCACTTGTTAATTTTTCTATCCATTCCATTTGCTCCTGCACTCTTTTCCTGAATAAACAAAAATATGTATTTTTACTAATCGTAGCCCGATGTAGTGCTAACCACTAGCCCTAACTGATCTGGTGTAATTGTGTTGTCCGCCAGAGTGGGACAAAGATGAGTATGAACAGTATCCCACTAGAAATTTCTTGCAAAATATAAGGACACATTTTTAATTGCTCCCTTCCAGTAACTCAGTCGGCATCCTCACCACGCTCAGCAATGTACCTAGCAACCATCTTAACACATCGGCCTTCTACGTTGGGGCACTCATCTTAACCTTGTATCTCACTATCCACATTTGGTAATCAAACTACGCAGTAGCCATCCACAACTCATATTCTGGCTCTAATAGGGAGCGCTAGATAGTGCACTCATAAATATATATAGTCACCCTCTTGAACTAGTATGCTGGCAAGTAGGGATTGATTTATGCACCTCATCCTCTCTAAAGTAATCTATTGGACCAAAGTTAAGTAGGAAGCATAAAACTCCCTTACTAATGTAGGATTGTAGTTTCCCGATGTCATGTATGTTAGGGAGTGAACCCAAGCCCTTAGTTTGAATCCTTGGCTCCTCAAAAATACTCCTCTTAGGCATGCCTTTTTCAGATAATGCGACATCCCTAGTATAAATTTTCCACATGCACGGTACACACCATAATCTAACATCTCGAGTCTGAGCATTCTAAAACCTTTCACGCTCTCCTCCATGGTGACCTCCATATGGGCTAGCATGACAACTTTCGAGCACTTTGTGAACCTCAGATTCTGGAATGCACCTTCTCACTACCCGATCAGCACCTTGCTTGAACAAAAATGGTTCATCCCAGATATAGAACTTGGCATCATGATTGAGATTTTTCTTTTGTTGGGTGGTTGAACCTAGAGGATAATCGCCACTTACTATCAAATTCACAATGTCTGCATACCATGGCACTTGAGAGATATCTAATGCCATCAATTGTTCATTCGAAAACTCTTTCCGGATTTGCTCACCTTCATTTACATGTGAAAAATCCCCTAACCTAGATAATTGATCTGCTATTTGATTCTCAGTACCTTTCCTATCTTTGATCTCAAGGTCAAATTCTTGGAGAAGCAATATCTATTTAATCAGCCCTTGGTTTAGCATCCTTCTTGTTGAATAGGTACCTAATAGTTGCATGGTCAGTAAAAACAATCACTTTAGTACCTACCAAATACGATCTGAACTTGTCGAAGGTCAACACTAGAGCCAGCATCTCCTTCTCAGTCACTGTGTAATTAGCTTGTGTAGAGTCAAGGGTCTTGCTTGCATAATAGATCAAGTGGAACACTTTATTCTTTCTTTGTCCCAACACTGCACCCACGGCTACGTTGCTTGCATCACACATGAGTTCAAATGGTAATTCCCAATCATGAGCAATTAAAATGGAAGCTTCAATTAAGTTTCTCTTCAACATCTCAAAAGCTTTTAAGCACATCTCATCAAAGTCAAACTTCACCTCCTTTTCCAAGAGACTGCACATAGGTCTTGCAATCTTGGAAAAATCCTTGATGAATCGCCTGTAAAATCCTGCATGACCAAGAAAACTACGCGCCCCTTTTACAGAAATGGGAGGGGGCAATTTTTCAATAACTTCTACCTTGGCCTTATCAACCTCTAAACTAGACTTAGACACCTTGTGTCCTAGCAATATCCCCTCTCTAACCAAAAAGTGACATTTTTCCCAGTTTAGAACTAAGTTAGTGTCCTCACATCTAGCAAGTACTTTATCAAGATTCCGGAGAGACTCAAAAGACTTCCCAAAGACGGAGAAATCATCCATGAACACCTCTACAAAGTCTTTCACCATATCATGAAAAATGGCCATCATACACCTTTAAAAAGTCGTCGGTGCATTGCAAAGTCCGAATGACATGCGTTTAAAAACATAGGTACCATAAGGACAAGTGAACGTGGTCTTTTCCTGGTCCTCGGATGCAATCAAGATCTAGTTGTAACCGGAATACCCATCTAAGAAACAATAGTACTTCTGCCCTGCTAGTCGGTCAAGCATCTGATCAATGAAGGGAACGGGATAGTGATCTTTTCGGGTAGCATCATTTAGTTTTCGGTAATCCATGCAAATTCTCCACCCGGTCACTATTCTAGTAGGAATCAACTCATTATTTTCGTTCCTTACCACTATCATACCTCCCTTCTTGGAAACACATTGTACCGGACTTACCCACTTACTATCAGAGATTGGGTACACAATTTCAGCATCTAGCCACTTTATTACCTCTTTTCTCACCACTTCTTTCATCAAAGGATTTAGTCGACGTTGATGTTGTGCACTTGGTTTGTGATCCTCTTCCATGTAGATTATGTGCATACATAACGCCGGACTAATCCCATGAATGTCAGCCATCTGCCATCCAATAACTTTCTTTCTCCGCTTTAGGATTCGCAGTGCCACTCCAACCTGTATTTCATACAACTCTGCAGAAAGTATAACATGCAAAGTTTCATTAGTACCCAAAAATGCATACCTAAGGTGAGCCGATAGTGTTTTCAGTTCCATCTTTGGGGCTTCCTCAATTGAGGGTTTGGGTGGTGGCCCTAACTCACGCTCTAATGGTTCCATTCTCCGTTTCTGAGGCTCCACAAGTGCCAGATTCAGACATGTTTCTATCTCTTGAGCCTCAGTGTCTTCATCTCTCTTATGACCTATTAACACTCTTTCTAAGGGGTCTTCGGGCACAACTAATTGTGACTCTACTATGCGATCAACCACCGTAATAGCAGATAACTCTTCATAAATAGAAGGCAGTTTTAGAGTGTGGTAAATATCAAATACCTCTACCTTATCATGTGCCCTTATGGTTAATTGACCAGCTGCTACATCAATCAATGCCCTACCCGTGGCCAAGTAAGGATGTCCCAAAATGAATGGAACTTCAGGATCGGGTTCAAAGTCTAAGACCACAAAATCTACCGGACAAATCAATGAACCTACTTGCACTAACACATTTTCCACCACCCCCTCTAGCTTAGCAATGGATCTATCAGCAAGTTGGAGAATAACAGTGGTTCGTTTTGGACTACCCAACCCAAGCTTTAGATATAAAGATAAGGGCATCAAATTTATACTTGCCCCCAAATCACACAACCCCCGGGCATGAACACTTTGCCCAATTATAATCTGCACAGTAAAACTACCTGAATCTTTTAACTTTTTGGGCAGTCTGTTTTGAATCCTTGAGTTGCACTCTTGAGTAAGTGTTATAGTTTCATATTCTGTGAGCCTCCTCTTGCTAGCCACAATGTCCTTCATGTATTTAGCATACTTTGGGATACCCTGCAAAATGTCAACCAAAGGTAGATTAATGTGAACCTGTTTAAAGAGAAAGAGAAACTTACCGAAGCATTCATCTTCATTCTGCTTTTTTAGCCTTTGTGGAAACGGAGGTGGTAATTTCTTTTGAGGAACGGGTACCTCAACATTGGAGCTTTTTACTACCTCTTCCACATTCTTTTCTTTGTTACTTACCTCAGTGTCTCTCTTCTTCGGAGCTAGTTCCTCTAATTGCAGCCCACTTCGAGTACTTACCGCATGCAACTGCTTGGGTTGGGCTCAGTATCACCGGGCAACCTACCTTGGGGACGCAAGTTCAAAGAATTAGCCATTTGCGCAACTTGTTTCTCTAAACTCATTTGGGACATCTGGATGTTTCTAATGTTCTCATCCTGCTTATCTATTCTAGCATTTAATTTGGTCCCTATTTCAGTCATGAGCTTTTGGAGTAGCTCTTCATTGGTCATCCTCCCTTTTGGTGCAGTAGAATTTGAGCCTTGGTTAGGATTGTAGTATTGTTGCCTAGCCCTTTGAGAACAGTATTGGTTAACCCCTTGCGCCTGATTTTGGTTTTGGTTCCCACCCCATGAGAAGTTAGGATGGTTTTTCCAACTAAGGTTGTAAGTGTTACCATAATTTTGTTGCACTACACCCCTTTGTGCATTGCCCACATAGTTTACGTAATCCGAGTTTGCCCCACATTGTTCGGTTTCATGAGTTCCACTACCACATTGTTTTATTTAAGAAAATATAATTGGACTGGTTTAAGAGTCGCCACTTAATTTTTAAGAAAAATCAAGAAAACTGATTTTTTCAATAGATTAAAACAGGAAATCAAATTGAAAATATTGTAAAGGGGTTCGAGGTTCATATTAGCATTTTGGAAAGGAGTTTAAAGCACCCAAAATGCCCGCTAATACGCGGTTATCCGGTAATTATTTATTTGGCTAAAGTGTTGGAACTTGATTTGCAAAATTAAACTATTTTTTTATAGTTAGGACCACTTTAAGAAAAAATTATTGTAATATTATTTAAGTGAAGCATTTTGTAAATTTATTTATTTATTTACTTATTTTTTAAATCAAGTAAGAGGCGAATAATTTATTTAAGTGATACTTCAAAACGGGTGTCTTCTGGGGGGTTTGAATGTTTGAAACCTTAAGACTAACGACAAATATTAACAAATAAATAAACATAATAAAAAAATGAAGAGGGAAAGAGACTCGGGCCCAAGTTTGGTTTTTCTGTCCGCCTGGACCAACACTTGGGCCTAATTTCGTTTTGAACCAAAAGGCCCAATTCTCGCCACCTGTCCTAAATTCTAACAATATAATAATAAGTAAAATGACGAGGGCTTAGGCCCAATAATAAAATACAATTCCGAATAAATAAAGGTGGGCTTTGGCCCGATCTTCTCAACTCCCGATCTGCTCCGTATATTTCAATTTCGAGACCTGTT
>JAJOOO010000658.1:0-51137 GCA_029582685.1 Solanum piurae | reverse complement strand
GAAGTCTACAAGAGTCTCAAAAGTCATCTAAAACACCATAAGGAAAGTGATTAGGACATAACTCATACATCACATACAAAGTATGAAATTAAACTACAAGAAAGCAATAAAAGAGTCTCGGTCCTTGGAACATGATGACTCACCTATCTTCAAAGTCTATAGAGGATCAACTTGACACGAATATGGGAGGTAGGAGCATCGGACCCTAAATTATTGAACAATGTAGGCACAAATATGCATTAGTACATTGAATGCACCAAGTATTAGGTACTATGCATAAACATTTGCATGATAAAATGAATGACTTAAAACATGTAGGCATGATCATAATAAAACATTTAAAAGTTTTTAGAGAAAAAGTGGCATAAAAAGCATAAAATATAGTCAAAAATACATTATCATAAAGGACATAAGAAAATCTTGAAGAAAACACAAATATTTTGTGAGATCTTCGCTTTAACTGACAATAAGACCATGAGAGCTATACCATGAAATCCGGTATATCCCTCATACTAAAAGAAGGGGAAACTACTTGTTAAGATAGAATATGTATATGTCATCATTTGCTAAAGTGGATCCACTAGCTAGGTAATTTATGACATTTCTATGGGGGCATGAGTTAGGGAATCGAGGTTGCCAATAGAGATTGCCCTATTTAAGCCTCCACCTCAAATCCCTCTCGGTGCTAAGTCTAAATCCCAACAGAACAGATAAAATTCAAATATCATTTTAACATAGGGAATGCAATGATCAATACCAATCCACACTTTTGATATCAAAACATAGAATAGCTCCTTAAACATAATTCAACATGAATGAGAAAACATTTTACCCATGTGAATTCATTTGTGAGAAATACCTTTCACAATCGCGAGCATCATAATAAGTGAGAACTCCTTTCACAATAGCATTGATATTTTCCTTTCAAAGCATCCCCAAATAATTTATATTAATTTCATAAAAACATGCATATAATAATTTCATAATTCATAGATTTATGGGTTTATCGTAGGATCAAAGTTGAAAAATATAATTTGAGCATAGGTCAATGCAATTCAAAATAAATATCATGGATTGACATCGATTCATACATTAGAAGACTTATTTAACCAAAATCAATAACAATTAGATGAAATCCATATTCATTTAATCTAAACATTAACCAAGTCAGTTTTGCTTCTGGCTTACCAAATTCGGTCATGAACTGCAATTTTGTTGAATGATATGGGGAGCGAGACATTCCAAACATTAATTAAACAAGAATGATAATTTTTTGAGACTTTGAGCCCTTGATGTAAATAATTTATTGTCTCTTCCTATACTAAGTGATGTGCCTTCCATGGAGAAGGATCAACAAGAGAAGGTGGAGACCAAGCATATGATCGTGATGATTGTTGCTGGACTCCCATGACTCATTGTAAACACTGAAAAGCGAGTTCGTACAAGGAGTCAACAAAGAAACATGTTAGGGAAAAGATGGTAAGGAGATCCAAAACAAATACTTTGATTGTGCACTCAAAGATGGAAGAAATAAAGGTGCACCACTGCCAAGTGTTGCGTCGACCAATTATTAGGAGAATACTTGCCAATTTGGTTTTACACCAAGTTCGCATGCGATGACACAAAAGCTCTACATTTCTTTGTCGATGAGAAGGAAGTGAAAGATGCAACTCTATCATGTCCATCACCAAAAGATGCTCTAAAGTCATTTCCTGAAGTTGAGAATGCATGCATGGCCAAAATCACATTATTTGACGTTGATCTTCTATTTGGTGACAAACTTCATAATAGCCTTTTATTCATGGTTTATTTTCCACATGAGAAAAGGGTAAACAGAATCCTAGTCAATGGAGGATCTTGAATTAACATCCTTCCAATTCGCACAATGAAAGAACTTGGGATCTCAACTGCAGATCTTACTGAAAGTCGCTTGATAATCCAAGGATTCAACCAAGGAGGACAAAGGGCCATAGGGATAGTCATAATAGACCTCACCATCGGAGAGTTGCAATCAAACATGTGGTTACATGTAATTGATGCAAAGACTTCATGCAACATTTTACTTGGTACGCCGGGGGTACATGAGAACAAAGCAGTCCCATCTACCAACCACCAATGTTGGAAGTATTATGAGGATGGAGTTGCAAAAAAGGGTTATTGCATAAATTTTGTGTTGACTATGGATTTTTGACGATTCTCCTATTAACTTTGGGCGATCATGTTGCAACTCACCAAATTAGAGTAAAATTTCCCTAATGCTATTTGTATAGTTGGTGATCATCCCTTGGTTAGCGATCCACCGAATAGTTCAATGCTCTCAATTCTCACTCATTTAGGGAGTTCCTCCATGTACGCTTGATCATGTCATTTCTTTGCATGGAGTACACTTTATTTTAATTTTTGGTGGGGTTAAACCACTTATGCTAATACTCTCCTTTGATGTGTTTGTTATTTTATTTACTTTGTTTTCTCTCTTTACCCTGCTCTCCCCATGAGTTTTGAAAATAATGAAATGTTTGAGTTGTCACTAATAATACTTTGAGGATTGATTGGGTTTATTATCAATGTCTTGAATAATACTCATGATGAGGATGATGTATATTGTTTGTGTTGCAAGAACAAAATCGATGTGGTTGCACTTTTGGGCGATCTCTTTGAATCTTTTGTTGACTAGCTACGTTTTGATGTGAGCCTTGCAATGAACATCACACGTATAATTTTGATACTTTCGGACTGTGCTAAATGAGTGTATTCAAAGTGCCATATATGGTGAGGTCTTGCCTGAAAACATGTATGTGGAATCCTAGAATTTGCCTTGTTAGTCTAATTGTCTAAACCTTTGTAAGTGTAAGGCATAATCTTGGGAAACAATTTCTAAAAAGGAACCCAGATTTTCATATCCTTTGTGACTACCTGGTGAGGGTGTGCATCCGTCTTGGCACCATTTGAGCCTAAACTATTTATTGACAAAACCACATTGAAACCTGTTGAGCCTATATTGTCCCCACATTCTCATCCAAAATCCTTTTTGAAGCATTATTATAATTTAATAGACAACTTAAGCCTAATGACTAAGTTGGAGTGTGGAAAGGATTGATGAATGAAATCCAAGTAAAGGGAAAATAAAGATGAAAGAAGACTCACCTTTGAAGTTTGTTACAAAAAGAAGCAAGTAGGAATCCCTCTTTTTAAAAGATGAATGTTCAATTTTGAAAAATTGAAATAAAAAAGAGAAGATGATGAAATAAAGGGGATTCCGAATAAACTGGGTGACAAATTAAAGTTTCAGTTCTCAAATAAAAAAGAATGAAAAGAACATGAAAGGAGGTGAAGATGTTTTGAAAAGGTGAAGTCACCAAGCCAAATATATCATACCTTAACCCTCAACGCCATTACAAGAATAAAAAAGCCCTTGAGATCTTGCATGAACTAGGTTGTCTGTTGATTGGAAATATGGGCAAACCTATGGAATGAAGATTGCATGTATTTCTCTTTTGAGAGAGTGATAGTTGCATTGACTCCTTATTTGTTGGTTTATTTTCTTTGTGAGAGCATGAAATCTTTATTGATGTGAAGTCAATGAAATGCATTTGTTGAAACATGGTCTTGCATTCAAAAAAAAACTGTAGTGATCTTGAGCTTGTTTTGAAACCGGCTAGTCATCATTGGAAGCTTCTTGATCATGAATGATTGTAGCATGTTGTTGAGAGTAATCTTGTAATGGCACTTGCATGTTAGGCCTCATTGAATACTATTGTAGACACCCTTATTGAGCTAATTATGTTCTTGATTTACTTGAGGACAAACAAAAGTTTAAGTTGGGGGTGTTGGTGAGTGGTAGATTTGCACTCATGTGAGGACTATTTAGCTCAACAATTATTGTTCTCAATGCCTAATTATTCCCTACTCTAATGATATTTTGATGATCTACAGCTACGAAGGCTAAAGGACATGACAGGGATGAATGTGTGAAAGAATAGCCGAAAATAATGAAAAGAAGTGTAAACTCCACATTATGTGATCACCTATTGAAAAGGGTGAATAACCAAATGGGTACGATAGCACCCCATTTGAAAGCACATTGAGCCAATTACTTGAGGTTGGATGGCGAACTCATGGAGAGATGGAGATGCGCCAAATGAAAAAGGCAAACAAGGTGAACATTGCCGTTTTTGACAGTATCGAGTGACAAAATGGCAGTTTAAAAATTGAACAACGGTGGTAATCAGAGATTCGTTAAACAAGAAAAATATACTCAAATGAGATCGCCGACTAAGGTTAAAACACCTGAAGCATGGAGAAAGAAGACGGTGAGTTGAATAATGACTGGCAATTTACCGAATGAGCTTAGTGAGACCGACTAACATCACCGAGCGAGTAACATATTAAGTTTTGGGCCGAATCTTGGGAAACTATGAATAGCCTAAAGGATAGAGAAAAAAGGGTTCGAAAATTTTGGGAGAGTTCTTAATATTTATGAGAGAGAAACACTTCTTATTTAGTGAACAACACTTTAACTTTTTGGGGTTTTTTATTTTTGATCTTGAATTTGATAAACTGGAGTTGAATTTGAAGTCTGCTTGCTTGTAATTTCTCAAATTCATGTTACCCACAACTGATTTCATATAAGTTATAAATTCTCTACACTTTGTGATGTGTGGCTAAACCCCTAATCTCTTGGGGTGTGATTATGGGGTTGGGTGTTGATTTAACGTAGTGGGTATGTTGAATTGCTCTATTTTATAGTTGTTAATCGTGGATTTGAACTGTCATCATGTGGTTAACTCATGAATTAAGGTGGCCAAATTGATTTTAGCTATGATCTAGCATTGGTGCAAGAAATCGACCAATATGAGTAGGTAATTAGTTTGATGTTTGCAATTTAGTTATGTTTAATTGTAAATCCAAAGTAGTGGTTTGAATTGAAAACTGCATGAATGAGATCGAAAGGAGATTTCATGAACTAGTGTTATGATATCAAAAGAAGATTAACACTATTGAAGATGATTGAACCTATCCATGATTATTTAGTTTTATTGAGCAATTCGATACTACCCCTAGTGATATCAATGTTCAATCCACCACACCTCTAGATTTAACTAAATTTGTGAACATTTGCTTGCTTAGAGGTTATTACAATTGTGAGCCTGAATTCGTGTTGTTAAATTTGGTGGAATCATCCACATATTTTCCCTGTTTACTACATTGAAATTAGTTGTGATTTAATTCCTTAATTGAATTGTTAAGCTCACACCATTACTAGGGGGATTTGATCCCGACTCGTAGTTGGATATTTTAAATGATGACGACCGCCTACTCTTATTATTAGTTTTGAGGAGCAGTTAAAGCGTTATCACGTTCCTCGAGAGGTTCTTCCCATTATCTAAGAAGTTACGGCTGAAGGAAGAAAATATTTTAGTGTCACAACCCAAGGTACACCTTAGGCGTAACATGGCGTATAGGACCCGAGAGGCCCCATACAAGCCACCTAGCATTCAGAACATAAGAAATAGAAATTAAGACATTTAACACACAATTTCAATGTATCAATGTTTTATAAAGCAAAGCGGAATTCTGAACAGTTGTCTCATTAGCCATCTAATACATAATAATGAAATTTTGTCTAGCACATACATCATGTCCAAAAACATAAAGTAAGAAAGAAAATATAAAACAATGAAAATCCGTCCTCAGAGCATGAGGACTCACCAAAGCTCGAAATCTCTCAAATCAACCTCTAGCCATGAAATTGAGAACCTTCACTGTTGGATTCTACATTTGGGGAAATGTAGGCAAGAGTATGTGTTAGTATAATCATGTACCAGGTACGATATTCATGCATAAAAACATTTAAAAACATGCTTAAAGGGAACGATACCTTCATGAGATGCAATGACCAAGCTAAACAAGAGATAAGGGGTTACGAAACATGAGTCATAAAACATGGTCAATGCACATAGTCATCATCTTAAAACATGTATGAGATACTTCCTTGAAGTAACTTTAGTTCATCATAAATTTCTTGTGGGAAATAGCCTTAATCGACATATAAGACCATGAGAGCTATTATCATGAAATCCAGTGTCTCCCACACCAAAAAGAGTTATCCTACTTTCCACGGTAAGGACCATTAACTTCTAGCTATTGTGGATCCACCAGCTAATGTCTATCTAGAAAATCCTATGTCGGTACATATTTTATGGGACACGGGTAATCGCCGCTTGTCCACTCGGTTCTAAGCTTAACTTCCACGAAATAGTTCTTTTTCATGTTCATTTTAGCTCTTAAAGTAACATGGGTAATCGCCACTTATCCTTATATCATGTGACATGGGTAATTGCCTCTTATCTTTCACTTAGCCTACATGGGTAATCGGCTCTTGTCTCAACATTAGCACAACTTCTTACTCATCGGTTCATTTTAGGTGAGAAAAACTTTTAACCCTAAAAATATTTATTATGTGAGAAATCCTGTCAAAATTATGCTTTCATGTGTATATGAGAAATCCTTCCAACAACACAACAACAACAATATCATTGAGACTTCACTCTCAAAGTATCCTTAAAGCATTTACATCAATTTCATAAGAACATACATAATTCCATAATTCACCTTTCATCATAAATTCATGTAATTCATCATAAATTCATGTAATTCTATCGATTCATGCTTGATTTCATATAATATTCTTTCATAATCCAAAACCCACATTATATGATCATAACTTGGAAAACATGGGGATTACATGGGTTCAGGGGGAATCATCATAAAAAACATGAGATTAACTCAATTCATGCATAAAAGATCATAAATCCATAAATTAAATCAATAATCAAAAGAACCTACAACATAGAAGAAAACCCTAATTCAATTGGGGACTTCTATCTTTGAAAATAGGAGAATCTGGGAACTCCATGAATGGAAGGAATCCGTGGATGAAAACTATCGTACCTCAATGCCAAAATCTTGGCTTCAATGGTTGAATCGGAGACTTTCTTTGAAACCCTAGGTTGAACCTTTCTTCTTCATGTTTTTCTTAGAGAAAGAAATATTTTGGAGAGGAAGAACTTGATCCTCTTTGGTAAATTTAAGAGAAGGACTTGAATGGGTAAATTTTGGGGTTAAAATCACTTATACAGGGGTTCTAGGTAAGGGAAAAACAATGTAGTATAAAGATAAAATAATTAGGAAATGACCCAACTTCCCTTGACTTACAGCTGACGTGAACCTCAATATGGAGCCCTACACGAGCCATCTCGGGGTCCACAAGTTGTCTAGGTTGTCGTGACCCTGGACAAGTGGCTTGGGGGATTCTACCTCCCCTTCATGGCCACCACCACGAACCGTCTGGGTGATCGTGAGAGGAGCCTGGCCTTTGGATGGACACTGTCCACTCACCACAGGCACCACCACGAGCCTTGGTGCCCTTCACGGCCTATGAAGGGATCCATGAAGAGTACCATGGCTCAGTGGAGGGATAGTGACCTCCCTCTTGCCTCCCTTTTCTAGGTTTCTTGATTCCAGGGTGTTACATTATCTCTCCCTTGGGAGCATTCGTCGTCGAATGGGATCCTAGATATCACATGAAGAAAAGAACTCTAAACTAGCAACCCATTATGCATGCAATCACTTAAATGCACATATTTGAGGAGGAAACATCAACTCCAAGCTAAAGCATATTCAAAACATCATATCATGAAGTCTATATGCAACTCATGCTCGAATGCACATAAACATGTAGAAATCAATCAAGTTAACTCATTTTCTCAAAACTAAAGCTTTTTCATAAACTTTCATAAATGAGGAAATCATAAGAATATCTAAGTCACATGACACCAAATGCATAAACCACGAGGAACTAAATACCTGTAACATCTCTCTAAGTGAATTAACTAGAATTAGAAAGAGTCATTCTTGAAAAGAATGAAAAATCAGAAAAATTGGTTAAGTTAAGTTAAGTTAAGTATGGTTCTTTGGTAAACTTCAAACAAATATAAATCCTAGATCAGGATGAGTTAGGTGTACTACAAGATACTGTAGGAAATATCTTTGAATTATCTTTCCAATGCCACCAAGTTTGCGCAATTTCAAGTTCGTATGAGGGAGATATGCCCATTTGTAATTGGGTTGTCTAGATAAGGAAGGTCAAAATCGGATTTTAGAGGGGTATTGTGGTCTTTTCACTACCCAATTAATTAAATTCGTTTTTGGTAGTTAAGTTGGGGTTTCTATTGATCGGATTCAGTTTACGCTATTGAAAATTGAGTTAGGGTTTTGAGAGAACAGAAAAGAGAGGAAAAAAGAGAAGACGAAGCAAGGAATTTCCAAGTTCTTGAAGGATTGCTTGTGGATTTCGTCAAGGGGTGATAACTACGAGGTATGTGAGACTTTCATAGCATTGGGTTCGTTCACCCACGCACCAAACATGTTTATTTCAGCAAGAATTCATCCTAAAAGGGATGAGAGTTTGATGTTCTTGATATGTGTTCTTGAATTTGCTTTCGTTCTTGAATTGGGCTTAATTGAGGAGTTCTTGATATTATTGTGTCGAGTTATAGAATTGTTTTGAGTTAGGTTCTTGTGTACATATACTGGGTATTTGAATCTAAAGAGAATTTCATAAAAATATTCGAGTTTAGGTGATTTTGGGTTGGAAACCGAAGAAGGAAAAAGTCGGGCGAATCTGGGCACCGCGGTCAAATTTAGGGAAATCTTCTTCAGGTCGCGGAGCGGCCATGGACCGTTCTGCCTCAAAATTTATTCCGTGACCAAATATTTAAATGCATCTCCGCATTGCGTACTTGCCTTCGAACAGTGATTTCTTGATTGTTTCTAATGTTTAACTATCTAAAAACACTCCTAAACATCATGAGATTCTTCCTATCACAAATCACAATCCTTGAATCCATAAATTCAAATTCAAGGAAAGTTAAGAGCCAAGTCTAGAGTGTTATTTGAGTCATTTTAAAAGCCTTTTTCAAACGTTTAAACTTTGTTTTAAGACTTGAGTTTTGAGTTAAGTGAGAGTAACACATGAAGTTCATTTCTACAAAAAAGAGTATATGGGTACTAAGTCTTCCCAAAGAGTAAATGTTTTCACATTTAAACAAGAGAGGAAACACTGATTTCCAAGAGTCTTTGAGCTAGCTTTTTAGTAATTATCTCAAACCACAGAAAGAATTTTGTTTTTAAACATATGAGCTGAGTATATTTTGGGAGTAGTATTGAGCACCGATATGGGGACAAGTTTATAATAACTCAAGTCTCCATAAACTATGTAGCCATCATAATTATAACGGGTCATACTTTTTAGATGATTCCTTAGTGCTTTTTAGCATAGACTAATGGATCCACTTAGTTGAAGCGTTCTATATCACGGCAAGGTATAGGAAAAATTTGGCAGCGTGGGCGAGACGTTGAATCATCACATTAGCTCATAGTGATGGTTGTCGGTTAGAGAAACTCCCACAATATTATATTACTTTATATGTAATTGAGTTGTTATTGTATTTCTTTAAATACATTGAGTTGTCATTTTGTGTTTAAATGCTTAGTATAAACTGCACCTTTATTGTTTTCATACTTTGCATTTGAGTTGAGTATTGTTGAGTAAAGCAAGGTAAGTGTTCTTTCAAGATTCATTTCAAGATTATGTCGTGTTTAGTATTCCCCTCACATGCTCGTACACTAAATGTATTAATGCCAGTTTGCCTGCATCTTATTATGATGCAGATATAGGTAATCAGGATCAGCATCCAGCGCCTCATTGATCCAGTTGAGCATCTCTGAGTCAGTTGGTGAGCCTCCTTGCTTCCAGAGGATTCCCTATTTATTGCTTTGGTAGTTTTGTCAGATGTTAGGATGATCGGGAGTTTTGTCCCTACATCCCTCCTAGTTTAGAGGCTGCATAGACAGATAGTAGTTCATTTTGTCTATGCATCGTTACTTCATATGTTAAGACTTGGGTTGCCATTTTGGCTAAGTTGAATTATTATCCTTAAACGTTCTAAGTTTATTTTGAGACAGTTGTTTAAAGTGCATTTAAATCCTTTTATTAATGCTTTAAGTCTTCCGCTTATAGTTAAGTCAGGCTAAGGGTTCACTTGGGGCCAGCAATGGTTCTCGAATGCCAACCACGTCTGGGGTGTAGGATTGAAGCATGACAAACTTGGTATCAGATCCCAGATTTCAAGAGTCCTAGGGAGTCTATAAAGTTGTGTCTGTAGAGTCCTAGTTATCTGTCTGAAGCACGTCACATCTATAATTAGGAGGCTGCAACATTTAGGAATTGCTTCACTTCTTTCATATTTATTTCGTGTGATAGAGTTCATCTCTATAAAGTTTCTTTCTAACTAATGTTTGTGCGTGTCTTTCAGTTGATCATGCCTTCACAAAGAGATGTACTAGTCGTCTATCTAGGAGGAACGTTCAGGATCTAGAGGTACCTGATGCACCAGAAGTGCAACCCCAAGGAGAGGTCACCAATGCTGAATTTCGGGAAGCAATCTGAATGCTAAGTCAAGTTGTGACCAACCAGGTTGGGCAACAAAGAGGGGCTCGACAGGAAGAGGCTGATACTTCAAGGATCCGTGAGTTCTTGAGAATGAACCCTCCAAGCTTCACTGGTTCAAGCACTACTGAGGATCCAAAAAATTTAATTGAGGAACTTCAAAAGGTATTTGAGGTTTTTCACGTTGTCGATGCTAAGCGAGTGGAACTAGTTGCTTATCAACTGAATAGTGTTGCTAGGACTTGGTTTGACCAGTGGAAGAAGGGTAGAGCTGAGGGTGCACTAATTTTGACTTGGGCTATGTTTAAGGAGTCTTTCTTGGGGGGTTTCTTTCCCCGTGAGCTTAGAGAACCAAGGTAAGGGAGTTCCTTACCCTTAAGCAGGATTCACTAAGTTTTCATGAGTATAGTTTGAAGTTCACCCAACTTTCCCGCTATACTCTACATTGGTTGCACATATGAGGAGCAGGATGAGTCTATTTGTTGATGGGTTGTCCCGTCTGTCAAGTAAAGAGGGAAAGGTAGCTATGCTAATTGGGGATATGGATATAGTGAGACTTATGGTTTATGTGCAGTAGGTTGAGGATGAGAAGCTGAGGGATAGAGAAGAATTCAGAAACAAGAAGGCTAAGACAAGGAATAAGTCCGGGTAGCAAAGGACTAATGTGAACCGTTCTTCCTTTCAACAGAAACAAAAGGGACCTGCTCCATAATCTGCTAGAGCACCTGCACCAAGGAACAAATGTGAGTACAACAGTCAAAATTCCCATTATTTCAGAGCTAGACGTGCACAGTCTCAAGGTAGTGTGGCACAGGAGGGTAACTAGGCTCCTACATGTACTAAGTATGGTAGGAACCACTTGGTTAAGTGTCGTGATGGCTCCACAGATTGTTTTAAGTGTGGTCAAGAGGGTCACTTTATGAAAGAGTGCCCTAAGAACCGGCAAGGTAATGGTAATCAGGGTAATAGAGCCCAATCTTCTTTAGTTGATCCACCAGACAGAGCTACATCTAGATGAGCTACTTCAGGGGCTGGCGAAGGAGAAAACTGCCTATATGCTATTACTAGCCACCAAGAGCAAGAGGATTCGCCAGATGTTGTCACTGGTATGATCCAAGTATTTAACTTTTTTGTTTATGCTTTGTTAGATCCAGGAGCGAGTTTATCTTTTGTAACTCCTTATGTTGCTATGAATTTTGATGTTCTTCCTGATCAACTTCTTCAACCCTTTAGTGTTTCTACACCTGCTGGTGAGTCTATTCTAGCTGAAAGAGTCTATCATGATTGTACAATTTCCGTTAATCACAAGAGTACCATGGCTGACTTAGTTGAGTTAGATATGGTAGATTTTGATGTCATTCTAGGTATGTATTATGCATCAATAGATTGTAGAACTCGAGTTGTCAATTTCCAGTTTCCTAATGAGCCAGTTATAAAGTGGAAGAGCAGTTCAGTCAATGGGGTGTGTCTATCACTTAGTCCGAGTCAATGACTCTAGTGTTGAGATACCTCCTATTCAGTCAGTTCCAGTAGTAAAAGAGTTTCCAGAAATCTTTCCAGATGATCTTCCTAGAGTCCCTCCTCAGAGAGAAATAGACTTCGGTATAGATATCCTTCCTGATAAGTCCATCCTATATATATTCCTCCATATAGGATGGCACCAACAGAGTTAAAAGAGTTAAAAGAGCAGTTGAAAGATCTCCTTGATAAGGGTTTTATTCGACCGAGTGTCTCACCTTAGGGCGGTCCGATCTTATATGTGAGGAAGAAGGATAGTTCCCTTAGGATGTGTATAGATTACCATCACTTGAATAAGGTTACCATCAAGAATAAGTTTTCTCTTCCGCGAATTGATGATCACTTCATTCAGCTTCAGGGTGCCACCTGTTTTTCAAAAATAGACCTCAGATCAGGCTACCATCAGTTAAGAGTAAGGGAATGTGATATTCCAAAGACAGCATTCAGGACCTGTTATGATCATTATGAGTTTCTAGTCATGTCGTTCGGTTTAACTAATGCGTCTGCTGATGTGAAGCCAAAATACAAATTTTTAATCATTATTAGTCTCACATTTATTGTTTATATTTATTCTTTTTGAGCTTAGATTTTTAGGAATTGTGCTAAATAATATATTTTATTTGTAGGATTAAATTGGTGGGAAAATGAAGAAGTTTGGAGCTAAAAAAAATTAAAGATGAAAGGTTGAAGAAGAAAATCAAGCAGACAGCTTAATAAATTAAATTGAATAAAATAATATACTTATATTTAAAGTTGGTTAGATGCAAAATTACGGCAGAATTCAAAAATCTGCCAATCCACTATTGCCACGTGGCAATTTTTATGCAGGAATGAGAAAAGGCGGCTGCAATTTGCTATTAAATAACCTACAGCTGTCACGTGTGAACAGATGGATGGCTCTCAGTATTATGAAAGGCGGCGAGCAATAATAAATTCCAGAAACAGCAAATAATTCATGGAAAAAAAGGAATTCAATTTCTTTTGGTTTTGGATTTCTAATTTAATTTGTACTCAGTTATTTTATTTAGGTTTTTCTATATTTATAAATAGTACATAGAAATAATTATTTTGGGGATGGATAGGAGGGTTCTTTTCTTCTTCTTATTTAGGTTAGACATAATTATTCTTGTTCTAGTTCTTGGCTTTGGAGATTAACTTCCAACTTTAGCAATTCTCAATTTCCTAAGCACGTTTTGACGATTTTGACTTTGAAATTCAAGTTGAGATTTTGGGTTTATTCTACTCTAATAAGTAAGTTCATGAATTCTTCTTCTAATATTATTAATTGTGTTCTTGCAAACATGAGTAACTAAATCCAGAACTAGGGTTCTAGGAACCATGAGCGATTAACGAAGTATGAATAGTAACTAATTAATTTTTGAATAGTGGTTTTGCATGCATTGATAATTCTTTCGCTTAGAAATCTTTTTAACGGTGGACAATGTTAGAACTCGCCTCATTACTACTTGCCGGACCAAGGAGGTAATTAATGAGAAAAGAATTATCAACATAGATTTAGTGTGATACTATCTAATAGTCTAATGTCGATTGGTGGGAGGGTGAAAACTAAGTCATACAGCGATGTGATGTCTAATATGAGGTAATGGTAAGGGTTAGTAAATTATACACACGTAGCCGAACCAAGGTGCGGGTTGAAATTATGTAGTCGCTGGACCAAGGAATTAGAGATAACTAACTTATCACTTTGCATGTAATACACTAGGAAATGATTGCTATTACTAGGATTATGGAGTTATGAGCTTATGGGGAACACGTACACCCTAGTTTCTCTCCCATCTTGACAACAACTAAAGTTTGAATCTTGCTCACTCATTACTTACATAATTTTCAGAATTTATTTCACATATCCCCCCCCCCCTTTAATTACTTGTTTTGGAAATACATTGGCTAAACGAATATAATCGTGGGTTAAAGTTAAGTCTAAATCATATTCCTCGTGGGATCGACCCCAACCTACACGTTGGGTTCTTTACTTGATAACGATCGCTTACACTTCTGTAAGGAGGTGTAATTTGAGCGTATCAAATTTTGGTGCCGCTGCCGGGGAAATTGTCTTTTGGATTAAGTGTAACTACATTATTGAACTTTAGTCAAGTATTTCCCGATTTTACATTTTTGTGTTTAGTTTTTTTTTCTACAGGTTTCAACTCTAGTGTATGCTAAGTACATGAGGTCGAGGCGATTTCTTGAGCCCCTACGATCTTGAATTAAGAAAAACTTTGAGGAAAATGGCTAATCAATGAGTACACAATAACCCAATCGGAGCGGGTCAAGGAGATGGAATCTAAGTAACTAAGGTGTGCATCGTGCCGCAACGTTAAATTAGGTGCTTATTGGGAGGCAACCCAATTAGTAGTGTAACTTCTTATTTTATTTTATTAGTGTCACTTTTTTTTTGTCTTATTTTTGCAGATTAGGGGAAGTATAAGTACCCAAAAAAAAAAATTGAAGCGAAGGAGCATGTTTGAGCTTAAATGTGGGGTGTATTCAAACCTTGATGAAAATAAAGATAACATGCTACTAGCTAGGTCATAAGGCAACGGGGAGTTTTCCTAACCCTTGTTTTAAATTTTATTTGATGCTTTGGGGACATAGCATATTTTTAAGTGTGGGGTGAAGGAATGAATTCCTAGTTTTTACTGTATTATTGAGTCTTTTCTTTTTCTCTTTTCAACACCCAACTCTTTTCATACCCATTTTTCATTTGGTTTCCTCTTTCATAGCCACCCTCAACTTATGGATTTTCCATTCGTTGAGGTGCACAATAGCCGATGTCGGACCAGGGCCAAGATTGAGGTCACTTTTTGCATTATCCACCCTCAACTTAGGCTTTTGGCCTAAGTCAAGGTGCACATGCCCAAGGAGGGACCGGGTCCGAAACAATAGATTTAGGGAAGGTGAGTTGGGGGTTTAGAAAGAAATGGTCTATTTCAGGCTCAAGACATTTGGATCAAAGGGAACATTTATTTCATTTGGTTGGATTCTTTTAGCAATTGGTGGACTTATATGAACAAGGGCCTATGATCACTTTCTAACTCCTAGCCTAGATTATCTTAGCAGGACTAATAGGGCAAGTTCTAGATTAGCACAAAACTGTCCGAACAATCAACCATTCTCACACACTCTTGGCAACAAGTTTCATTATCAGATTATCAAATTACCCAGTTCAAGTTTTAGCTTAAGTCATGAGATCAAGTTGGTTCTTTATCATGTCATACGCAGAGCAAACACATTCAACTCATTCTATCCTATAGATTTTAGCACATGTCACAAATTTTGGACGGTATGATTTTTCATTCTTTAATTATGCCATCATGCTTCATTCCTTCTCATGCTTCTACACATACAATCCTAACACATGTCGGTTCAGCAGAAATTAAAACAGTATCTTGGAGAAAAAGAACACAGGCAAGAAAACCTCAAGAGAGGATTATGAGTTGGGTTACTCAGACTTCACCCTATCACTCACAATCCATTTACCCCACCCCCAACAAAATAGAGTGCAATTGTCCCCAATGCACAAAAAGTAAAGATCAAAGGATTAGGTGAAGCAAACTTGTGGCGCATAGCGCCGAAAACTCATCAACAACCGGGTGGGTCTGGTTTCCCAGAGCCCGCTGGAACAACCTTTGGGTCACCCTCAGTAGTGCCCACGTCCTCGATCACAGCACCCTCAGTAGTGCTATCTATCACTCTTACTGCACCATCAGTGGTGCTCACATCCTCTCACACAGCATCAACGGCCTCAGTAACGGGCGTAGAATTTGAGTCCCCAGGAGCACTCTTGCGAACCTTCTGCAGTCGTAAGTTCTCATCCACAATGGAGGCTCTCCTAGCTTTCTCACTCTGCTGGTGTTCTCTCTTCTTAGCTAGAGCATCCTCAGTATCATCAAAAATGCGACTGGAGCGGGGACTCTTCCCACGAGCACTGGTGGGCTCGAGTTGTGCTATGTCCTCGCAGAATAAAACACCAAGCCCTGTATCATCAGCTAATACATCATATGCAGACTCTGGCTCATCTGTGGGTGTGACCATGATGGCATCGAGGTCGTCCTAGAGACGGTCAAACTCGGTCCAAAAAGAGGACATATCTATAGCAGGGGAAGGTCTCTTGAGGACTCGCAACTCGAAGGCATCCAAGCGCTTATGAACGGCCTGGACCTTCTAGTCCATCCTCCACTCCATCCTAGCCTCAGACTCTACAATATACTTCTGCATCCATGGCATCATATGATGAAGTAGTGTGGCCATATGTGCCTCTAATTTTTGAACTCGAGCCAAAGGCACAAAAGCAGCTCTGGAAAGTGAGGTGGTTCTGGACGAGCTAGGAGCGCAACTGGCGACCTGAGAAGGGGAACCTGAGGCATCATCAATGAGGGTTGGAGGGGCAGGGGCATCACCCTGCATCTGCTACACATCATCTACTAAATCTGCTCCCAATGGAGGTATAACGACCTGCGGCTCTTGGCGTGGTGCCGCCACATTCGCCTCATCCCGAATCAAGCCTATATCCAGGGTCCCTGTTGGCCGGATCAACTTGTCACAATGCCATATCGGCACTCCAGAATAACTAAAAGATGAGGCAGGGAAAAGGGTAAGTGGTGGAGGCCTTGAAAGGATCTCCGCAATGATCATGCAGGAAAAATCAATCTCAAACCCTACAACCAATACTACTACCATAACTGCGCGGTCCCAAGTTAGTGCATTATCCGCCTTTGTGGGGGAAATCTGATTCCGTACAAACAGCCAGAAAAACATAGCCACAAATGTGAGAGTGGCCTTCTTGATGGTGACCCACTCGGCTCGCTCTCCGTTAGTAGCAATATAATGAGCCAGCCAGAGTAAGACATTCTCCCTTTTCTCAGTAGTCCGCTCGAACTCCTAGCCCCACACGATGTCCCATATGTAGTCAAATTCGGCCGTGTTGAGTGGCCAAGTGCTTCCCGGGTCATAGAGGAATTGGCGGATGGTGTCCTCAGATAGATTCACGGAAAACCCACACACTAGTGTGGCCTGTAGTGGTGTTTGGGATTTGGGATTGGCATTCTGGTGAATATAGCCCTGAAGAGTGGTTGCGTAGGAAGAATAAAACTTTCGACGATCTCCTCGTTGTATGATCCTGGTTCCTTACCCATTCACTCGCACTTATGATGTTGAAAGAGCTAGTGGATGTCGGGTACAGTGTGCAGGCTCCCCGTAAGAACTCTGCGCTCCTCAGTAATTTGACGGGCCTTAACCAACTTCTCGTTCAACATTGAGGCATCCCTGTATATCTGCCATTGGCCCTCTACACACCACCTATTAGGCTCCCCAGCAACCGGAGCAGGGTCAGTGTTAGGTGGGATTGGGACATTCCCTGAACTAGTGGCCTCATCAGACGAGGCTGCCCCATCATGTACTGGAACCGGTGGGGGAGCCGATGGCGGAGCCGGAAGCAAACCCTGAAGCAGAGGTGGACTCAGAACCAGAAGCAGACCCAACCGGTGACCCGATCAATGTATCCTCCTCATCAGACTGGGAGGCAGTGACTACGTCGGGGACCACCTTCTTGGACTGATTTCGAGTAGCCCGGGATGTTGTGGGTGATGTCCTTCCAGTAGAGGGACATACTCGGATCCTTCTCCGTATCAGTGTACTGATTGATTAGCCATTGATTTGGATCTACCCTTGATGGCTATAGATTTCCTCTAGACCATGGTACCTTTGGAGGTAGAATTAGTACTAATATAACCTAAAAACACACTCGACAAAAATTTAGAACAAAGAACGAACAGAAACAAACTAAAACAAAATTCAGACAGTGGCTACAGTGGTCATCTACGGTGGGAATCTACGGTTCGTAGGTTGACCTATGATCCGTGGATGCCTTCCGTAGGTCAGGAGTCCCAAAAAGTTGGACTCTGATGGGAACCACGGATGTGCAGAACGATCCGTAGATTGATCTATGGACCGTTAGTCCACCTCCGTGGTTCCACACATGGTGGAATTACTTTATTCCTACGAACCACATACCTGATCTACGGTCCGCAGACGGGGGCTCATGGATCCAGTATGTGAGGCATCAGACACTCTTCACTTCGAAAACAAAATTTATCAATTCAAACCATGGCCTTTATCCAAATCATGCATTTCAACATAACATCTGCTAGTTTGTCATCCCAACGGTTCCAATTATTGGATTTTTACAGGTCTTGCATACGACGCTAGGAACCCAAAGTTGAAACTTGCATTTAGACACTTATTTCACTGATTTTACACATTATAAAGACATAACAATCACAATTTATCATCCCAAGGGTGTTTATATTTTCAGTTTAGCATGCAATTTCATTCAACAACTACCCAAGGTCAAAACCCAATTCCTGACTTTCTAGAACAACAATCAATCAGTAATTCATAGTTTAGGGAAAAGTCGATTACCTTACAAGCAAAGGAAATGGGGTGATTGTGTGACAACTCGAGACTTCCAATACTTCTAACTCGCCTTTTTACACTGAACCCGGACACCGGAACCTCTTGGGGAATTTGAGGATGGGTGGATTTGTGAGAGAAAAGGTGATTGGGAATAAGGTGATTGGGAATGGAGTGATTTTATGGGGTATTAATGGTAATATGGAGGGGTTTTAGGAATTCTAAGTGTTTAGAAATGGTTAAGAGGGAAATACGGGAAGTGGGAAGTGATTTGAACAAGGGGGAAATTTATTTAACTGAAGTCCGGGTCGGGTCATGCAGGCTAGGGTTTGGACCAACTAGACCCCGTCTACGGTCCGTGGGTCGACCTACGGTCCGTAGATGGGATCCGTAGGTCACTCTAATACTTAGAAATTCAGAGAACTTACCTGGGATCTACCGACGCCATTCACAGTCCGTGGAATGAACCACGGACCATCGATGGGGTCCGTAGACCTCTGCAACAGACTTTTTCTGCAGATTTTAATTTTCAACCCTGCACATGTAGCAACCGTTAGGCCTTTCTTTTTATATTTTATGGACACTTTTTAGACACGGACCCTATGCTTTATCTAGCCAACACTAAAAAAAATAAAAATAAAGCACCTATCTAAAGGAATACAGAAAATCAAATAAACAAAGAAACCTACCAAACCAAAAAGAAAAACCTATCATTCGCTAGAGTGTACATCTTGGGTTTCCTCCCAAGAATCGCTTGATTTAACGTTGCGGCATGACTCAGGCTTCTTGATTACTCAGACTTCATCAAGAAGATAGGCCTCAACAACTTCTTGCACACTCTCCGCGTTTCCCAGATAGATCTTAATCCTTTGCCCATTTACCTTGAACCTTGTTCCCTCACTGGTTTCAAGATCTACCGCTCCATGTGGGAGCACTTGCGTGACTAAGAATGACCCGATTACAAGTTGGTAGGGGGACATACCTATGGGAGTCTTGAATGTGGTGCGATTGGCCCATAGAGAATCATCAAACTTCCTTGACCAATCCGTTCTATTAGCATTTACAGTCTCTGCCAAAATCTGCTTGATCTCTCTGTTGCACACTTCAACTTGGCCACTAGACTGCGGATGGTAAGGAGTGGCTACATTATGGCGGACGCCATATTTTTCAAGTAACGCCTTGAACAACTTATTACAAAAGTGGGAACCTCCATCGCTGATAATCGCCCTAGGTGTACCAAATCTAGAGAATATATTCTTTTCAAGAATGCGGTGACACTTTTACCTTCATTGTTGGAAAGTGCAACTACTTCCACCCACTTCGACACATAATCAACCGCAACAAGAATATACTTCATCCCATGTGAACTCACAAATGGAACCATAATATCAATGCCCCATACATCAAACAACTCTATAACCAATATAGGATTCATAAGAAGCTCTTGCCTCTTTGAAATTCCTCCTTCTCTTTGGCAACGATCACAAGACTTGGCGAAATTATGAGCATCTTGGTGGATGGTAGGCCAGTAATATCCACACTGCAATATTTTATGCACGGTCTGAATACCACTATGATGCCCACTAACAGGCGGTGAATGGCACGCCTCTAGTATACTCAACATCTCAACCTCGGGCACACAGCGACAAATAATCCCATCAGCACAACTCCGATACAAGTAAGGCTCATCCCAAAATAATTTCTTCACATCATGCATAAACTTTTTCCTTTGGTGAAAAGACAAATCCGATGGCACCAGATCACTTGCCAGGTAGTTAGCAAAGTCTGCAAACCAAGGAATCAGATCATGAGAAGCAGCCAATACCTGTTCTTCTGGAAAATCATCATTAATTTCAGCCCTATCACCCAGCTTGAGCATAGCTTTTTCCTCCAATCTGGACAAGTGATTCGCAACTTGATTTTTTGTCCCCTTTCTATCTTTCACCACAAAGTTGAACTCTTGCAGCAACAATACCCATCTAATCAACCTCAGTTTTGCATCCTTCTTCGCCATCAAATACCTCAATGCAGAATGGTCAGTATGCACAATGACCTTAGTACCAAGCAAGTAGGATCAAAATTTCTCGAATATAAAAACCGCTACAATAAGCTCCTGTTCAGTTACTGTATAGTTCTTTTGAGCCACATTTTGAGCTTTGCTAGCATAGTAAATAGGATGAAGAATCGTATCCCGCCTCTATCCCAATACCACACCAAGCGCCACTCCACTTGCATCACACATTACCTCAAATGGTTGTCCCCAATCCGGTGAAATAATGATAGGTGCGGTAACTAACTTCTCCTTCAACTCCCCAAATTCTCTCAAACAAGCATCATCAAAATCAAGTGTATACTCTTTTTTGAGCAGTTTGCACAATGGATGTGTAATTTTGGAGAAATCCTTGATGAACCTCCTATAGAAACATGCATGCCCAAGAAAACTTCTAACAGCTTTAACAGAGATAGGTGGTGGAAGCTTTTCTATTACCTCAACTTTCGCTCTATCTACTTCAATACCCTTCTCAGAAATCCGATGACCCAGAGCTATCCCATATTTCACCATAAAGAGGCATTTTCCCAATTTAGCACAAGATTGCAATCTTCACACCTTTTAAGTACCTCGGCCAAATGATTCAAGCAACGATCAAAAGAGTCACCTACCACAGAGAAATCATCCACGAACACCTCAATAGTGTCCTCCACCATATCAGAGAATATATACATCATACAACGCTAGAAAGTGGCGGGAGCATTACACAACCCAAATGGCATTCGTTTAAAGGTGAAAGTCCCATACGGGCAAGTGAAAGTCATCATCTCTTGGTCTTTCGGAGCTATAGAAATCTGACTGTAACCTGAATAACCATCAAGAAAACAATACCAACCCTTACCCACAAGTTGGTCCAACATCTGATCCATGAACGGCATAGGAAAGTGGTCATTTTTTCTGTCCAAGCATTTAATTTCTGGTAGTCCATGCAAACTATCCATCTAGTCACAGGCCGCATCGAAAAACTCTCATTTCTCTCATTAGGTACCATAATAATCCCACCTTTTTGGGCACAAATTGAACAGGACACACCCAACTGCTATCTGCAATTGGATAAATAACTCCAACATCCAACAATTTGATGATTTCCTTCTTAACTATCTCTTGCATAGGCAGATTTAGTCTTTTTTAGTTCTTAATACTAGGCTTGTGATCCGGCATGAGTTGGATTTTATGAGAACAAATGTCGGGAGGGATCCCAATAATATCTGCAATAGTCCACCCAATAGCTCGCTTGAACCTTTTCAATACGGAAACCAATGCCTCAACTTGTGCCATATTTAAATCTGTCATAATAATGACCGGTAAAGTACCATCTTTCCCCAAGAATACATACCTGACATGTGATGGTAGAGCCTTAAGCTCCAAATTTGGCGCCTCCTCAACATACGGTCTAGCAGGTGGAGAGTTGTGATTCTTCATGTCTAACTCCAATCTCTTTGGTTTTGACCGGAATTCAAACCTATCAAGTGCGGCGACCAATTCATCATAGTCTTCAATACCATCACCATCAAAGTTCATCATTACCGTTGCTAGTGCATCAACACCCAACCTCTCTTCAATAGACACCTCATAACCACTCTCTACAATATGTGTCACTCTCCTTTATGGACCTAGAGATATTGAAAGTTGCTTCTTCATTGTTTAATCAGAACTTTATCTGTCCCTTCTCCATATCAATCAAAGTGCGCCCAGTGGCTAGGAATGGTCTCCCAAGGATAATGGGGACCTCAAAGTCAACATCACAATTAAGTATCACGAAATCCACCAGAAAGATAAAAGACTCCACTTTCACTAGTACATCTTGGAGCACACCAATGGGCTTCTTCACAGTTCTGTCGGCCATAAGCAGTCGCATCGCAGTCGGTTTTGGATCCCCTAAACCCAAGTTCTTGTATATAGACAATGGCATCAGATTGATACTAGCACCCAAATCACACAATCCATTTGCAAAATGTAACAACTCGATGGTACAAGGAATAGTGAAAGCGCCAGGATCCTCCTTCTTCTTCACAAGAGACCTTGTAGCAATAGCACTACCATGTTGCAACTTATCATCATCTTCAAAATTCACGGCTTACTTTTTAGTTACCAAGTCCTTCATAAACTTTGCATACTCAGGAATTTGCTCCAAAGCTTCTATCAATGGCACATTGATGGAAAGCTGCTTCAACATACTAATAAACCTGTAGTATTTTCCTTCTTCAGTCTTCTTTACTAACCTCTGGGGGAAAAGAGGTGGATGTCTAGGCATGGGAACAACTTTCTGAGTTACCTCCGCTTCCTTTTCTGTTGCATTCTCGGGCTCTTCATTTACCTCAATCACATTATCATCTTTACTAACCTCAACTTCAACCCCAGATGGCATCGATGGATTAATGGTTTGCTTACCCCTTCGAGTAGTGATTTCCATACAGTGCCCATCAGTCTTTGGATTTTGGATGGTATTTCTAGGAAGTGTGTCAGGTTGACGTGGGTTTACTGTAGTAGAGAACTGAGTCATGTGTAACTCAAGATGTTTGATCGACACTGCATGGGCATTAAATTTTTTACCAATACTAGACAAGTCATTTCGCATCTCCTTCACATTCTTAATAGTCGCATCAAACCTCTTTATCATTTTCTGCATCATATCCTCAATACGTGACATATTACCTCCATTTTCCCTATTACCAGATTCCCAATTTTGAGGAGGGGCATAAGGCCCAACCCAATCATTTTTGTTGCCATAGTTGTTCTGGTTATAGTTGTTAGCGCGATTATAGTTCCCATCCCGAATATATTGACCCTCTCAGTTGTAGTTGCCATAGTTCCTACCTTGGTTTCCTTGACCTTGGCACCAATTATTCATATTGGAACCTTGGGAGTTTACTAGGAAAACTCCCGTCTGATCATTCACCGCATAAGTATCCTCTTCATAGTAATATTCCTCACTCGGTGGTGGAGTTCTAGTCAAATAATTGACTGCATTTACCTTTTTAGTACCTCCGCTTACATGTTTCAACACCAACCCTAGTTCGGTCCTCATCTAAGCCATCTTCTCATGAATATCATCGACAGATTGGTTAGTTGTAGCTTGGACTGCAAATGTGTTTCTCTCTGTATCCGACTTCCTTGTTCTTCGAGCTTTATTGTTTCGGGAAATATTCTCATGTTTCTTAGCAATCTACTCAAAAGTGCACTCACCATATGAACCTCAAGCGATAGTATGGAGCACTGCCTTACTATTGTCATCCTGACCCCGGTAGAAGTATTCTTTTAGCGATTCATCATCAATACGGTGTTTCGGGACACCTCTTATAAAAGCAATGAACCTATCCCAACAACTACTCACAGACTCACCAGGTAGTGCTACAATGTTGTTGAGTTTATCTTTGTGTTTCAGCTTCTTTGAAACGGGAAAGTATCTTGCCAAGAACACTTCGGTTAATTGTTCACATGTGTAGATTGAGTTATAAGGAATCTCATTAAACCACATAGCAACCTCACCGGTCAATGATAGAGGGAATACTCACAATCCAATGACATCCATGTCCAAGTTCGATCGACCTACACAACTTTTGCAAACACTTTTCAGCTTGGTTACATGCGCATGTGGATCCTCCAATGCCAAATCAGCAAACAAACCCCTCGTTGTGAGCATCTGTATCAAGTTGCTAGTCACCACAAATGTATGCCCCAGAGGTAGTTGGGGTAGAACAAGAGGTCCTTCAGATTCAACGGCATTAAAGTTGACCCAATAGTTATCATGCAGTCTTGGTCCAGGTGGGTCCTGTACCCTCAATGCATCTCCCAGTAGATTGTCACCTTGAACCTAAACGTTCTAATTACCATCCCTCGGAGGCTGCAACTCCACCCCATCACCTCGACTTCCTCTGATAGGATTCATTGGAACTCATTGGTTATTCATTCTTCGTAAACATTTGTTCAATTCCGGATCGTAAGGAGTCACTGGTTCACCTTGGCTCCGTGTACTTGGCATACACTAGAGTCGGAACCTGAGAGAGACTAAAACAAATGAAAAAAGTAAAATTAGGGGAAGTCTGAGTACGCAAAAACAAAAATTGAAACAAAGGAGCATGTTTGAGCTTAAGTGTGGTGTGCGTTCGACCCTTGATGAAAATAAAGAGAACATGCTACTAGCTAGATCATAAGGCCTCAGGGAGTTTTCCTAACCCTTGTTTTAAATTTTATTTGATGCTTTGGGGACATAGCATATTTTTAAGTGTGGTGAGAAGGAATGAATTCCTAGTTTTTAATGTATTATTGAGTCTTTTATTTTATTTTTAGGATGGGTTCCTTGGTTTTTGTTTTCGGTTTTTTTCCTGAGGATAGTCCCTTTGAACCGAGTGTCTTTTATTTCTTAGGAATAAATTTTCTTTTAATTTTTTTTTGAGAGAAAAGAAAAAACCCTCTTGAGTGGTGTGATACTTTCTATTTAGGCCTAAATTTTTAGTAGTTCTTTCTTGTGAAAGTTCATGGTTGTGACTTTGTATATAGCTTATTTTATTTTGTAGTTGTTATGATCCCGTCTCTCTTAGAAATGGAATTGATCCATCTTGATTGATACTTGTGCCATGTATGGTGAGAATTTTTTTATTCCATGCTTTTAATCTTAGTCTAGAACTTACCCTGCATGTTATTGAAGCAAAATAAAAAGTGCTGCCTTGTTTAGGAGATGAAAATAGGTTTTCCTTGATTTGTCTGATAAATTTTAGCTTTTTCAGATATTCTATCACTTGTTAACCCTTTTGAGACTTTTAGCCTATATTTTTCTTGTAAACCTCATGATCGAGCAGAATCCCTTTTTATTGTTACCATATTTCTATTTGATCCAAAAAGAAATCCTTAATGCACTATGTTAAGAAGAAAAGTTGTAAACATTGGTAGAAGTGAAACAAGGGTGAAAATGCTTGACGTGTGAAGAATGAAGAAAAGTGTAAAAACTCTATTTTGGCCCTGATCCCTTGTGGATATTGTGCACTTCAACCAAGCTTAAAAACTTAAGTTTAGGGTGGCTAATTCAGAAGTATGTTTAAAACATTGGCCCTGGTCCTACCAAAGATATTGTGTACCTCACTTGAGCCTCAAAGCCTTGAGTTGAGGGTGGCTAGTGCAAAACCTCGAAAAAAAATTGAAAAAAAAATAAAGATTGAAGCATTCTTTTGATGATGGGCAATACTTGTGAAATAATTGTTGAAGAGAGGGTTGAAACTAATGGGTGATAAAGTCTTAAAGTGCTTAAGGAAGTGTAAGTCACTATTATATAGTTTTCCTACCCGTCCTCTAGCCTACATTACAACCCGTTAAAGTCCTATTTGATTCTATTCAATCATGCTTAATTAGTGGAGATGTACATAATGGGCAAGATTATGGTTCTTTGTGCATACATGTGAATTTTATTTTTGAGTGTGAAAGTTGTTCTTGATATGAAGTCCTTAATTTATATTCAATCTTTTGAATTGAGTGTGTGGACTATTTCTTTTTGTGAGGGCACTTGTTTCATGATAGATAGGTGATTTTATTAGCTTTCTTTGATGAGAGTAGGTGATAAAGATTAAATTTGATGAGTTCAAAGTCATTCCTTGATGTTGGAAGTTAGAGGTTTGTTGTTTATTTGGATTTCTTTCATAATGATTGAGAAGTGTACTTCATGTTTTGAAATTCATTTATGGCCTAATTGTTTGTATTACCCAAAGTGATGACATTCTTATTTTGATTCATGTTTAGATGAGTTTTAATGTTTGCTCGAGGACGAATAAAAGTTTAAGTGTGGAATGTTGATGTGAAGCCAAAATACATATTTTTAATCATTATTTTTCTCACATTTATTATTTATATTTATTCTTTTTGAGCTTGGATTTTTATAAATTGTGCTAAATAGTATATTTTATTTGTAGGATTAAATTGGTAGAAAAGTGAAGAAGTTTGGAGCTAAAACAAATTAAAGATGGAAGGTTGAAGAAGAAAATCAAGCAGGCAGCTTATTAGATTAAATTGAATAAAATAATATATTTATATATAAACTTGGTTAGATGCAAAATTACGGCAGAATTCAAAATTTTGCCAATCCACTATTCCACATGGCAATTTTTAGGCAGGAAAGAGAAAAAGCGACTGCAATTTGCTATTAAATCACCTGCAGCTGCCACGTGTCAGCAGATGGATGGCTCTTAGTATTATGAAAGGCGGCGAGCAACAATAAATTCCAAAAACAGCAAATAATTCACGGAAAAAAAGGAATCCAATTCCTTTTGGTTTCGGATTTCTAATTTAATTTGAACTCAATTATTTTATTTAGGGTTTCTATATTTATAAATAATCCATAGAAATAATTATTTTGGGGATGGATAGGAGGGTTCTTTTCTTCTTCTTATTTAGGTTAGACATTATTATTCTTGTTCTAGTTCTTGGCTTTGGAGATTAACTTGCAACTTTAGCCATTCTTAATTTCCTAAGCACGTTTCGACGATTTTGACTTTGAATTTCAAGTTGAAATTCTGGGTTTATTCTACTCTATTACGTAAGTTCATGAATTCTTCTTCTAATATTGTGAATTGTGTTCTTGCAAACATGAGTAACTAAATCCACAACTAGGGTTATGGGAACCATGAGCGATTAACGAAGTATGAATAGTAACTAAGTAATTATTGAATAGTGTTTTTGCATGCATTGATAATTCTTTCGCTTAGAAATCTTTTTAACGGTGGCCAACGTTAGAACTCGCCTCAATACTACTTGCCGGACCAAGGAGGTAATTAATGAGAAAAGAATTATCAACATAGATTTAGTGTGATACTATCTAATAGTCTAATCTCGATTGGTGCGAGGGTGAACACTATGTCATACATTGATGTGATATCTAATATGAGGTAAAGGTAAGGATTAGTAGATTATACACACGTAGCCGGACCAAGGTGCGGGGTGAAATTCTCTAATTGCCATACCAAGGAATTAGAGATACCTAACTTATCATTTTTCATTTAATACACTAGAAAATGATTGATATTACTAGGATTACGGAGTTATGAGCTTATGGGGAACACGAACACCCTAGTTTCTCTCTCATCTTGATAACAACTAAAGTTTGAATCTGGCTCACTGATTACTTACATAACTTTCAGAATTTGTTTCACAAATCCCCCCGCCCTTAATTACTTGTTTTGGAAATACATTGGCTAAACGAATATAATCGTGGGTTAAAGTTAAGTCTAAACCATATTCCTCGTGGGATCGACCCCAACCTACAAGTTGGGTTCTTTACTTGATAACGATCGTTTACACTTTTGTAAGGAGGTGTAATTTGAGCGTATCACCTGCAGCGTTCATGGACCTTATGAATAGAGTATTCAAGCCTTATTTAGATATGTTTGTTATCGTGTTCATTGATGACATTCTAGTCTATTCGAGGAATGAGGAAGATCATGTTAGTTATCTCAGAATAGTCCTCTAAACCTCTAAAGGATAGGGAGTTGTATGCCAAGTTCTCTAAATGTGAGTTTTAGCTTCAGTTTGTGGAATTCTTTGGCCATATTATTTCCGGTGATGGAATTAGAGTTGACACCCAGAAAATAGAGGCAATGCAGAATTGGCCTACATCTCCAACTGATATTAGGAGTTTTTTGGCGTTGGCTGGATATTATAGAAGGTTCGCAGAGTTGACACCCTTTGACCAAGTTGACTCAGAAAATAGTGAAGTTCAATATGCTGAAGCTTGTGACAAAAGCTTTTAGGAATTCAAAAAGAAGTTGACTATTTCCCAGTATTGACCTTACCAGAGGGTACACAAGGCTTTGTTGTATATTGTGATGCATCCAAAGTTTGTTTGGGTTGTGTGTTGATGCAGAATGGTAAAGTTATAACTTATGCCTCCAGACAGCTTAAGGTTCACGAGAAGAATTATCCAACCCATGATCCAGAGTTGGTTGCCGTAGTATTTGCTTTAAAAATATGGCGTCATTATTTAAATGGTGTTCATGTTGATGTATTCACTGATCACAAGAGTCTTCAGTATGTGTTTAGTCAGAAAGAGCTTACTCTCAGACAGTGAAGGTGGTTAGAGCTACTCAAGGATTATGACATGAGTATTCTTTATCACCCAAAGGCGAATGTTGTTGTTAATGCCTTGAGTAGATTGTCTATGGGTAGTACCACCCATTTTGAGGAAGATAACAAGGAGTTAGCGAAAAAGGTGCATAGACTTACATGATTAGAAGTTCGACTAATGGATTTCACAGAAGAAGAAGTAGTGGTGATGAATGGGGCTGAATCATCATTAGTGTCAGAAGTAAAAGAAAAGCAAGACCAAGATCCTATTTTGCTTGAATTAAAGGAAAATATTCATAAGAAAAAAGTAATGGCTTTTGAACAAGGGGAAGATGGTGTATTGAGGTATCAAGGTAGATTGTTGTACCAAGGGTGGATGAACTCCAAGAGAGGATCATGGAGGAAGATCATAGCTCAAGATATTCTATCCATCCGGGTTCCACAAAGATGTACCATAACTTGAGAGAAGTCTATTGGTGGAGTAGTATAAAGAGGGGCATTGTAGAATTTGTTGCTAAGTATCCGAATTGCCAACAAATTAAACCAAAGCACCAGAGGCCCGATGGTATAGCTCAGAATATAGACCTTCCTGAATGGAAGTGGGAGATGATCAATATGGATTTTATCACAGGTTTACCAAGGGCGCACAGGCAGCATCATTCTATTTGGGTGATTGTCGATAGAATGACGAAACCAGCCCACTTTTTTCCGGTAAGGTCTACCCATTCAGCAGAGGATTATGCTAAGGTGTATATTCAAGAGATAGTCAAACTTCATGGGGTTCCGGTATCAATTATTTCAGAAAGTGGAGCACAATTTACTGTACAGTTTTGGAAATCTTTTCCGAAAGGTTTGGGTTCAAAGGTGAACTTGAGTACTGCTTTTCATCCTCAGACAGATGGTCAAGAGGAGCGCACTATTCAGACTTTAGAAGATATGTTGAGGGCCTGTGTGATCGATTTCAAGAGAAATTGGGATGACCACCTACCTCTCATAGAGTTCACCTACAACAATAGTTACCATTCTAGCATCTAGATGGCTCCTTATGAAGCTCTTTATGGGAGAAGATGCAGATTTCTTATTGGACTGTTTGAAGTTGGTGAAGTTGGGTTGATAGGACCAGACTTGGTTCATCAAGCTATGGAGAAAGTGAAAGTCATTCAAAAAAGGCTGAAAACAGCGCCGAGTCATTAGAATTCCTACGCTGATGTTAGGAGAGGGGAGTTAAAGTTTCAACCATGAAGGGTATTATGAGATTTGGTAAGAAAGGGAAGCTTTGTCCCCGGTATATTGGCCCTTACAGAATATCCGAAAGGGTTGGTAATGTAGCTTATGAGTTAAAGCTACCTCAAGATTTAGCAGCGGTTCATCCGGAATTCCACATTTCTATGTTGAAGAGGTGTATGGGCGATACAGCACTATTAATACTGACTGAAGATATTGGCATCAAGGATAGCTTGTCTTATGAGGAGATCCCTGTTCAGATTCTAGACCGCCAGGTTCTCAAGTTGAGGACCAAGGAAGTAGCATCAGTCAAAGTTCTTTGGAAAAGTCAATTTATTGAGGAAGCTACTTGGGAAGCTGAGGAGGATATGAATAAAAGATATCCCCATCTCTTTGAGCCTGGAGAAATTCCAGATCAAGGTACTAATTCTCTTCTTAGTACTCTTTAATTAATGTGCTTAATGTGTTAGATTTGATTGTTGGTTGTTTGAAGTGAATGTTTGATGTTACGCCCTTAGCTTACTAAGAGTTATCTCATTTGAGGACGAATTTTCCCAAGGGGGAGATATTGTAACATCTCTCTAAGTGAATGAGCTAGAATTAGAAAGAGTCATTTTTGGAAAGAATGAAAAATCGGGAAAATTAGTTAAGTTATGTTAAGTATAGGTTTTTGGTAAACTTCAAACAAATATAAATCCTAGCTCAGGATGAGTAAGGTGTGCTACAAGATACTGTAGGAAAGATCTTAGAATTATCTTTCCAACACCACCAAGTTTGCGCGATTTCGAGTTCGTATGAGGGAGATATGCCCATTTGTAATTGGGTTGTCTATCTATGGAAAGTCAAAATCGGATTTTAGAGGGGTATTGTGGTCTTTTCACTACCCAATTAATTAAATTCGTTTTTGGTAGTTAAGTTGGGGTCTCCACTGATTGGATTCGGTTTACCCTATTGAAAATTGAGTTAGGATTTTGAAAGAAGAGAAAAGAGAGGAGAAAAGAGAAGACAAAGTAAGGGATTGCCAAGTTCTTGAAGGATGGCTTGTGGATTTCGTCAAGGGGTGATCCCTACGAGGTATGTGAGACTTTCATAGTGTTGGGTTCCTTAACCCACGTGCCAAACATGTTAATTTCAGCAAGAATTCATCCTAAAAAGGGCTGAGAGTTTGATGTTCTTGATATGTGTTCTTGAATTTGCTTTCGTTCTTGAATTGGGCTGAATTGAGGAATTCTTAAGATTATTGCGTCAAGTTATAGAGTTTTTTTGAGTTAGTTTCTTGTGTAAATATGCTGGGTATTTGAATCTAAAGAGAATTTGAGAAAACTAGTTGAGTTTATGCGATTTGGGGTTGGAAAACAAAGAAGAA
Source organism: Solanum piurae (assembly GCA_029582685.1). Classification (NCBI taxonomy): domain Eukaryota; kingdom Viridiplantae; phylum Streptophyta; class Magnoliopsida; order Solanales; family Solanaceae; genus Solanum; species Solanum piurae. The sequence goes on along the minus strand of JAJOOO010000658.1, from coordinate 19,991 downwards.
AAAAGTCGGGTGAATCTGGGCACCAAGTCTGCGACACGGAACTATTCCTCAGATTTTGGGAAATCTTCACCACGTCGCGGAGCAGTCACGGACCGTTCTGCCTCAAAATTTATTGCGTAACCAAATATTTAAATGCATCTCCGCGTCGCGGACTTTCTTTTGGACAATGATTTCTTGATCGTTTCTCATTTTTAACTATCTAAAAACACTCCTAAGCATCATGAGATCCTTCCTATCACAAATCACAATCCTTGAATCCATAAATTCAAATTCAAGGAAAGTTAAGAGCCAAGTCTAGAGAGTTCTTAGAGTCATTTCAAAAGTCTTTTGCAAACGTTTTAACTTTGTTTTAAGACTTGAGTTTTGAGTTAAGTGAAAGTAACAAATGAAGTTCATTTCTTCAAAAAGAGTATATGGGAACTAAGTATTTCCAAAGAGTAAATATTTTCACATTTAAACAAGAGAGGAAGCACTCATTTCCAAGAGAGCCTTTCAGCTAGTTTTTGAGTAATTATCTCAAACCACAGAAAGAGCTTCTTTTTTAAACATATGAGCTGAGTATATTTTTGAAGTAGTATTGAGCACCGATATGGGGACGAGTTTACAATAACTCAAGTCTCCATAAACCATGTAGCCATCATGGGTAAAAAGGGCCATACTTTTTAGATGATTTCTTAGTGTTTTTTAGCATAGACTAGTGGATCCACTTAGTTGAGGCGTTCTATATCACGGCAAGGTATAGGACAGTTCTGGCAGCGTGGGAGAGACGTTGTATCATCACATTAGCTCATAGTGATGGTTGTCGGTTAGAGAAACTCCCACAATATTATATTACTTTATATGTAATTCAGTTGTTATTGTATTTCTTTAAATACATTGAGTTGGCATTTATTGTTTAAATGCTTTGTATAAACTGCACCTTTATTGTTGTTTTACTTTTCATTTGAGTTAACTATTCTTAAGTTGAGTAAAGTCAAGGGAAGTGTTCTTTCCAGATTCATTTCAAGCTTATGTCGTGTTTAGTTTTCCCCTCACATGCTCGTACATTCAATGTACTGATGCCAGTTAGCTTGCATATTTTTATGATGCAGATACAGGTAATCAGGATCAGCATCCAGTGCCTCATTGATCCAGTTGAGATTCTCTAGGTCAGTTGGTGAGTCTCTCCGGAGGTTCCCTATTTATTGCTTTAGTAGTTTTTGTCAGATGTTAGGATGATCGGGGGTTTTGTCCCGACATCCCTCCTAGTTTAGAGGATTCATAGACAGTTAGTAGTTCATTTTGTCTTTGCATCGTTACTTCATATGTTAAGACTTGAGTTGCCATTTTTGCTAAGTTGAATGTTTATCCTTAAACGTTTTAAGTTTATTTTGAGACAGTTGTTTAAAGTGCATTTAAATCCTTGTATTAATGCTTTAAGTGTTTCGCTATTAGTTATGTCGGGCCAAGGGTTCACTTGGGGCCAGCAATAGTTCTCAAGTGCCAACTATGTCCGGGATGTAGAATGGGGGCGTGACAAACTTTGTATCATAGCCCAGAGTTTAAGATTCCTAGGGAGTCTATGAAGCCATGTCTGTAGAGTCCCAGTTATCGATGTGAAGTGCGTCACATCTATAATTAGGAGGTTGTAAAATTTAGGAATTCATTCACTTCTTTCATACTCATTTCGTGCGGTAGAGTTCATCTCTATAAAGTTTCTTTCTAACTCATGCTTATGCGTGTCTTTCAGTTGATCATGCCTCCACGAAGAGCTGCCTTAATTCGTCCTTCTAGGAGAAACGTTCAGGTCAAGGAGTACCTGATGCACCAGAAGTGCAACCCCAAGGAGAGGTCACCAATGCTAAATTATGGGAAGCAATCTGAATGCTAAGTCAAGTTGTGACCAACCAGGTTGGGAAACAAAGAGGGGCTCGACAGGAAGAGTTTGATACTTCGAGGATCCGTGAGTTTTTGAGAATGAACCCTTCAAGCTTCACTAGTTCAAGCACTACTGAGAATCCGGAAAATTTTGTTGAGGAACTGCGAAAGGTATCTGAGCTTATGCATGTTGCCTATGCTGAGCGAGTGGAACTAGATGCTTATCAACTAAAGAGTGTTGCTAGGACTTGGTTTGACCAGTGGAAGAAGGGTAGAGCTGAGGGTGCACCAATTTTGACTTCGGCTATGTTTGAGAAGGCTTTCTTGGGGCGTTTATTTCCCCGTGAGCTGAGAGAAGCCAAAGTAAGGGAGTTTCTTACCCTTAAGCAGGATTCACTAAGTGTTCATGAGTATAGTTTGAAGTTCACATAATTTTCCCGCTATGCTCCGAAAATGGTTGCGGATATGAGGAGCAGGATGAGTCTATTTGTTGTTGGGTTGTCCCATATGTCAAGAAAATAGGGCAAGGCAGCTATGATAATAGGGGACATGGATATAGCAAGACTTATGCCTTATGTGCAGCAGGTTAAGGAAGAGAAGCTGAGGGATTGAGAAGAATTCAGAAACAAGAAGGCTAAGATGGGGAATGAGTCCGTGCAGCAAACGACCAATGTGAACCGTTCTTCCTTTCAACAGAAACAAAAGGGACATGCTCCATCATCTGCTAGTGAACTTGCACCTAGGAACAAAGTTGAGTACAATGGTCAGAATTTCCAACATTTCAGACCTAGACCTGCACAGTCTCAAGGTAGTGTGGCACAAGGGGGTAACTGGTTTCTTGCATGTTCTAAGTGTGGTAGGAACCACCTGGGTAAGTGTTGTGATGGCTCCATGGTTTGTTTCAAGTGTGGTCAAGAGGGTCACTTTATGAAAGAGTGCCCTAAGTACCGACAAGGTAATAGGAATCAGGGTAATAGAACCCAATCTTCTTCAGTTGCTCCACGAGACAGAGATGCATCTAGAGGAGCTACTACGGGGCTGGCGAAGGAGCAAACCGCCTATATGCTATTATTAGCTGCCAAGAGCAAAAGGATTCGACACACGTTGTCACTGGTATGATCCAAGTCTTTAACTTTGTTGTTTATGCTTTGTTAGATCCAGGAGCGAGTTTATCTTTTGTAACTCCTTATGTTGCTATGAATTTTGATGTTCTTCCTGAGTAACTTCTTTAGCTCTTCAATGTTTCTACACCTATTGGTGAGTCTATTCTAGCTAAGAGAGTCAATCATGATTGTACAATTTCCGTCAATCACAAGAGTACCATGGCTGACTTAGTTGAGTTAGATATGGTAGATTTTGATGTCATTCTAAGTATGGATTATGCATCAATAGATTATATTGTAGAACTCGAGTTGTCAAGTTCCAATATCCTAATGAGCCAGTTATAGATTAGAAGAGTAGTTCAGTAGTGCCTAAGGGTCATTTTATTTCGTACCTTAAGGAGAGAAAGTTAGTCTCCAAGGGGTGTATCTATCACTTAGTCCGAGTTATTGATTCTAAAGTTGAGATACCTCATATTCAGTCAGTTCCAGTAGTAAAAGAGTTTCCAAAAGTCTTTCCAGATGATCTTCCTAGAGTCCCTCCTAAGAGAGAAATAGACTTTGGTATAGATATCCTTCTTGATACTCATCCTATATCTATTCTGACATATATGATGGCACCAGCATAATTAAAAGAGTTAAAAGAGCAATTGAAAGATCTCCTTGATAGGGGTTTTATTCGACCAAGTGTCTCACCTTGGGGCACTCCGATCTTATTTGTGAGGAAGAAGGATGGTTCCCTTCGAATGTGTATAGATTACCGTCATTTTAATAAGGATACCATCAAGAATAAGTATCCTCTTCCAAGAATTGATGATCTCTTCGATCAGCTTCAGGGTGCCACCTTTTTTTGAAAATAGACCTCAGATCAGGCTACCATCAAATAAGAGTAAGGGAATGTGATATTCCAAAGACATCATTCAGGACCCGTTATGGTCATTATGAATTTCTGGTCATGTTGTTCTCTTGAACTAATGCACTGCAGCGTTCATGGACCTTATGAATAAAGTATTCAAGCCTTATTTAAATATGTTTGTTATCGTGTTTATTGATGATATTCTAATCTATTCGAGGAATGAGGAAGATCATGTTATTCATCTCAGAATAGTCCTCCAAACTCTAAAGGATAGATAGTTGTATGCTAAGTTCTCTAAATGTAAGTTCTGGCTTGAGTCTGTGGAATTCTTAGGCCATATGGTTTTCGGTGATAGAATTACAGTGTACACCCAGGAAATAGAGGCAGTCTAGAAAATGCCTAGACCCACATCTCCGACAGATACTAGGAGTTTCTTGGGGTTGGCTGGATATTATAGAAGGTTCGTAAAGGGGTTCTCATCTATTTCATCCCCTTTGACCAAGTTGACTCAGAAAATAGTGAAGTTCAATGTGCTGAAGCTTGTTACAAAATATTTTAGGAATTCAAAAAGAAGTTGACTATTTCCCAGTATTGACTTTACCAGAGGGTACACAAGGCTTTGTTGTATATTATGATGCATCCAAAGTTTGTTTGGGTTGTGTGTTGATGCAAAATGGTAAAGTTATAGCTTATGCCTCTAGACAGCTTAAGGTTCACGAGAAGAATTATCCAACCCATGATCCAGAGTTGGTTGTCGTAGTATTTGCTTTAAAAATATGGCGTCATTATTTATATGGTGTTCATATTGATGTATTCAATGATCACAAGAGTCTTCAGTATGTGTTTAGTCAGAAAGAGCTTACTCTTAAACAACGAAGGTGGTTAGAGCTACTCAAAGATTATGACATGAGTATTCTTTATCACCCAGGTATGGCGAATGTTGTTGCTGATGCCTTGAGTATATTGTCTATGGGTAGTACCGCCCATTTTGAGGAAGATAAGAAAGAGTTAGTGAAAGAGGTGCATAGACTTGCATGATTAGGAGTTCGACTAATGGATTCCACAGAAGGAGGAGTAATGGTGATGAATGGGCCTAAATCATCATTAGTGTCAGAAGTAAAAGAGAATCAAATCCAAGATCCTATTTTTCTAGAATTAAAGGCAAATGTTCATAAGCAAATTGTAATTGCTTTTGAACAAGGGGGAGATGGTGTATTGAGGTATCCAGGTAGATTGTGTGTACCAAGGGTGGATGAACTCCATGAGAGGATCATGGAGGAAGCTCATATCTCAAGATATTATATCCATCCGGCTTCCACAGTGATGTATTGTGACTTGAGAGAAGTCTAATGGTTGAGTAGTATGAAGAAGGGCATTGCAGAATTTGCTGCTAAGTGTCTGAATTGCCAACAAGTTAAAGTAGAGCACCAGAGGCCTAGTGGTATGGCTCAGAATATAGACCTTCCTGAATGGAAGTGGGAGATGATCAATATGGATTTCATCACAGTTTTACCAAAGTCTCGCAGGCAGCATGATTCTATTTGGGTGATTGTCGATAGAATGACAAAATCAACCCACTTTTTTCCAGTAAAGACAACCCATTCAGCAGAGGATTATGATAAGTTGTATATTCAAGAGATAGTCAGACTTCATGGGGTTCCTGTATCAATTATTTCATATAGAGGATCACAATTTACTGCATAGTTCTGGAAATCTTTTTAGAAAGGTTTGGGTTCAAAGGTGAACTTAAGTACTGCTTTTCATCCTTAGATAGATGGTCAAGCGGAGCACACTATTAAGACTTTAGAAGATATGTTAAGGGACTGTGTGATAGATTTCAAGGGAAATTGGGATGATCACCTACCTCTCAACGAGTTCGCCTACAACAATAGTTACCATTCTAGCATCAAGATGGCTCCTTATGAAGCTCTTTATGGGAGAAGATGCAGATCTCCTATTGAATGGTTTGAAGTTGGTGAAACTGGGTTGATAGGACCAGACTTAGTTCATCAAGTTATGAAGAAAGTGAAAGTCATTAAAGAGAGGTTGAAAACAGCGCAGAGTCGTTAGAAATCCTACACTGATATTAGGAGAAGGGAGTTAGAGTTTTAAGTAGATGATTGGGTATACTTAAAAGTTTCACCCATGAAGGGTGTTATTATATTTGGTAACAAGGGAAAGCTTAGACCCCGGTATATTCTCCCTTACAAAATATATCCAAAATGGTTGGTAATGTAGCTTATGAGTTAGAGCTACCCCAAGATTTAGCAGCAGTTCATCGGATATTCCACATTTCTATGTTGAAGAAGTGTATGGGAAATCCTTCACTAATAATACCGACTGAAGATATTGGTATCAAGGATAGCTTGTCTTATGAGGAGATCCCTATTCAGATTCTAGACCGCCAGGTTCGCAAGTTGAGGACTAAGGAAGTAGCATCAGTCAAATTTCTTTGGAGATATCAATTTGTTGAGGAAGATGCTTGGGAAGCTGAGAAGGATATGAAGAAGATATATCCAAATATCTTTAAGCTTGGAGAAATTCCAGTTCAAGGTACTAATTTTCTTCTTAGCACTCTTTAATTGATATGCTTAATGTGTTAGATTTGATTGTTGGGTGTTTGAACTGAATGTTTGATGTTACGCCCTTAGTTTACTAAGAGTAATCTTATTCGAGGACAAATATTCCCAAGGGGGAGATATTGTAACATCTCGCTAAGTGAAAGATCTCGAAATAGAAAGAGTCATTTTTTAGAAGAATGAAAAATCTGGAAAATTGGTCAAGTTATGTTAAGTATGGATTTTTTGTCAACATCAAACGACCATAAATCCTAGCTCAGGATGAGTTAGGTGTGGTACAAGATACTGTAGTAAATATCTTTGAATTATCTTTCCAACGCTGCCAAGTTTGCGTGATTTCGAGTTCATATGAGGGAGATATGCCCTTTTGAAGTTGGGTTGTCTAGATAAAGAAAGTCAAAATCGGAATTTAGAGGGGTATTGTGGTCTTTTCACTACCCAATTAATTAAATTCATTTTTGGTAATAAAATTGGAGTCTCTACTGATGGGATTTAGTTTACACTATTGAAAATTGAGTTAGGGTTTTTTAGAGAAGAGAAAAGAGAGGAGAAAAGAGAAGACGAAGAAAGGTATTGCCAAGTTCTTGAAAGATTACTTGTGGATTTTGTCAAGGGGTGATCCCTACGAGGTATGTGAGACTTTCATAGCATAGGGTTTGTTCACCCACGTGCCAAACATGTTTATTTCAAATAGAATTCGTCCCGAAAGGGGCTGAGAGTTTTATGTTTTTTATATGTTCTTGAATTTGCTTTCGTTCTTGAATTGGGCTGAATTGAGGAGTTCTTGAGATTATTGCGTCGAGTTATAGAGTTGTTTTGAGTTAGGTTCTTGTGTACATATAGTGGGTATTTGAATCTAAAGAGAATTTGAGAAAAATAGTCGAGTTTAGGCAGTTTGGGTTGGAGAACGAAGAAGGAAAAAGTCGGGTGAATCTGGGCACCTGTTCCGCGTCACGGAGGGGTCACGGACCGTTTTGCGTCAAAATTTATTTCGCGACCAAATATTTAAATGCATCTAACGCGTCGTGGACCTGCTTCCGACAGTGATTTCTTGAGCGTTTCTCATGTTTAACTATCTAAAAACACTCTTAAACATCATGAGACCCTTCCTATCACAAATCACAATCCTTGATTAAACATAAATTCAATTTCAAGGAAAGTTTAGAGCCAAGTCTAGAGAGTTCTCAGAGTCATTTCAAAAGTATTTTGCAAATGTTTTAACTTTATTTTAAGACTTGAGTTTGACTTAAGTGAGAGTGACAAATGAAGTTCATTTTTTCAAAAAGAGTATATGAGAACTAATTATTCCCAAAGAGTAAATGTTTTCACATTTAAACAAGAGAGGAAACACTGATTTCCAAGATAGCCTTTGAGCTAGTTTTTGAGTAATTATCTCAAACCACAGAAAGAGTTTTGTTTTTAAATATATGAGCTGAGTATATTTTGGAAGTAGTATTAAGCACTGATATGGGGACAAGTTTACAATAACTCAAGTCTCCATAAACCATGTAGCCATCGTGGGTAAAAAGGGTCATACTTTTTAGATGATTCCTTAGTACTTTTTAGCATAGACTAGTGGATCCACTTAGTTGAGGCATTCTATGTCACGGCAAGGTATAGGACAGTTCTGGCAACGTGGGCGAGACGTTGTATCATCACACTAGCTCATAGTGATGGTTGTCGGTTAAAGAAACTCCCACAATATTATATTACTTTATATGTAATTGAGTTGTTATTGTATTTCTTTAAATTTATTGGGTTGGCATTTAGTGTTTAAATGCTTTGTATAAACTACACCTTTATTGTTGTTTTACTTTGCATATGAGTTGACTATTCTTGAGTTAAGTAAATCCAAGGTAAGTGTTCTTTCCAGATTCATTTCAAGCTTATGGCATGTTTAGTTTTCCCTTCACATGCTCATACATTCAGAGTATGGATGTCAGTTAGCCTGTATCTTATTATGATGCAGATACAGGTATTCAGGATCAGCATCCAGTGCCTCGTTGATCAAGTTGAGCATCTCTGAGTCACTTGGTGAGCCTCCTTGCTTCCGGAGGATTTCCTATTTATTGCTTTAGTAGTTTTTCTCAGATGTTAGGATGATCAGGGGTTTTGTTCCTACATCCCTCCTAGTTTAGAGGCTTCATAGACAGTTAGTAGTTCATTTTGTCTTTGCATTGTCACTTCATATACTAAGACTTGAGTTTGCATTTTGGCTAAGTTGAATGTTTATCCTTAAACGTTCTAAGTTTATTTTAATACAGTTGTTTAAAGTGCATTTAAATCCTTGTATTAATGCTTTAAGTCTTCTGCAAATAGTTAAGCCATGCCAAGGGTTCGCTTGGGGCCAGCAGTGGTTCTCGAGTGCCAACCACGTCCGGGGTGTATGATCGGGGTATGACAAACTTGGTATCAGAGCCCATAGTTCAAGAGTCCTATGGAGTATATGAAGTCGTGTCTGTAGAGTCTTAGTTATCGATGTGAAGTGCGTCACATCTATAATTAGGAAGCTGTAACATTTAGGAATTCCTTCACTTCTTTCACACTTATTTCATGCGATAGAGTTCATCTCTATAAAGTTTCTTTCTAACTCATGTTTGTGCGTGTCTTTCAGTTGATCATGCTTCGACAAATAGTTGTCCTAGGTTGTCCTGCTATGAGGAACATTCAGGATCAAGGGGTACCTGATGCACCAGAAGTGCAACCCCAAGGAGAGGTCACCAATGCTGAATTTCAGGAAGCAATCCCAATGCTAAGTCAAATTGTGACCAACCAGGTTGGGCAATAAAGAGGGTCTCGACAAGAAGAGGTTGATACTTCGAGGATCCGTGAGTTCTTGAGAATGAACACTTCAAGCTTCACTAGTTCGAGCACTACTGAGGATCCAAAAAATTTTGTTGTGGAACTGTGAAAGGTATTTGAGCTTATGCATGTTGCCTATGCTGAGCGAGTTGAACTAGCTGCTTATCAACTGAAGAATGTTGCTAGGACTTGGTTTGACCAGTGGAAGAAGGGTAGAGCTGAGGGTGCACCAATTTTGACTTCAACTATGTTTGAGGAGGCTTTCTTGGGGCGTTTCTTTCCTCTTGAGCTAAGAGAAGTCAAAGTAAGGGAGTTTCTTACTCTTAAGCAGGATTCACTAAGTGTTCATGAGTAGAGTTTGAAGTTCACACAATTTTCCCGCTATGCTCCGAAGATGGTTGCGGATATGAGGAGCAGGATGAGTGTATTTGTTGCTGGGTTGTCCCGTCTGTCAAGCAAAAAGGGCAAGGCACCTATGCTAATAGGGGAAATGGATATAGCGAGACTTATGGTTTATGTGCAGCAGGTTGAGGAAGAGAAGCTGAGGGATAGAGAAGAATTCAAAAATAAAAAGGCAAAGATAGGAAATGAATCTGGGCAGCAAAAGACCAATGTGAACCGTTCTTCCTTTAAACAAAAACAAAAGGGACCTGCTCCATCATCTGCTAGTGCACCTGTACCAATGAACAAAGGTGAGTACAACAGTGAGAATTCCCAGCATTTCAGAGTTAGACCTGCACAGTCTCAAGGTAGTGTGGCACAAGGGGTTAACTGGGCTCCTGCATGTGCTACGTGTCACGCCCCGAGCCTACACTCCGGACGCGACACGGAGTACAAGACTCCAAAAAGTCTCATACAAGCCTCATAGTACATCATCACATAAGAACATAGGAAATAGTGCGGAATTTAAAACTTTAACTCCAAACAATCTAGAAACTTTATTTAAAATAGCGGAAGTCTAGACATAGTCTCATATGACCATCTAATACAATCGAGGTCTCAAAATAGGGTCACAACCCTTTACAATAGAAAGTCTAAAAGTAACTAGTACAATGAAAGACATGAAACATCAATAAAAGCACTTGTCCTCGAATCCATGAGGGCATACCACAAGCCTTTGAAGAACTCAATTCAAGCTTCAACTAGGAGGGATCAACTCACTTGCCGGAACCTACACTTTGTAGTAAAAACAGAAGAAATATGGGTTAGCACACAAAAATGTACTAAGTATGATAGCCATGCAAAAATCATGCTTAAAATGACATTTTGGTTGAAAACCATGCATATACCAATTTGAGGAATAATCATGAACTTTAGGAAAAGGCATAAGATACTATCACATTCAACATATAAGCCATTTCATCACATTAGAACATTCACCTTAAGTAACCCTAACCTATACTCGTGCAATGTAAGAATAGCATCCCATAATACTATTCCTACTAAGTACCACTTTGAGGCCACCATAGATGAACTTACAATTACGCATGCTTATCTTTAGTCAATACACATGCATAAGGAACACATACATTTCATTAGTCATGACAAGGAAAGTAACTCATAATACATTCCAAGTAAAGCATGCATCATAAAATTAAGCATTTAAGGTCAACTTTCTCATTAGCTTCATTAAGAGCACATTCATTCATTAGACCTTAAGACATTGGAGAATCACACCATGTCCCTCTCAAAGGCTACTCGTGTAATACATGGATGGCATCCCATACTACCACCCACACTTCATAGAACTTCTCAAGTAGCTATAGCACGTATCTCACATGATGAGAATAAGCATTAACTGACATAGACCATGAGAGCTAAATCATGGAATCTGATGTACTATCCCAGATCGTAAGGGTTGCTCTACTTTCCTAAGGTAGGACTGGTAGCATTTTAGCTTATGTAGATCCACTAGCTAATATACTATGTGGCACATAGTTATGGGATAAGAAAGATGTTCATTGAAACCCCGCCTAAACATGGGGATAGCCTCCATCTTACCAAATCCACTCGGTGCTTAGCCTCCATTCCTATAGAGTATTTCATTACTTTAACATTATTACACATCAGAGGGTGCCATTGGCCTACCGACCCAAAGTACATTGATCAACACATGAAAGTGTGCCATAAGCCTACCGATTAATGGTACATTAGTTGACACATAAAAGGGTGCCATAAGCCTACCGATTCAAGGTACATTATTAGGAAAGCTCATTGAATCATCATGAAAGGGTACCATAAGCCTACCGATTCAAGGTTCATCATTAACATTCATGGAAGGATGCCATAAGCCTACCGATCCCAAAGTTCATTAATATCATATATGGAAGGGTGCCATAAGCCTACCGATCCCAAGGTTCATTATTAACATGCATGGAAGGGTGCCATTAGCCTACCGATCCAAGATACATCAATCCACATTACTTTCATTTATACAAGAAGAGGATGCCTAAGCCTACCAATTCAATATACAACATTCAACATTGCTTTTATTTACACAAGAAAAGGATTCCTTAAGCCTACTAATTCAAGATACAACATTCAACATTGCTTTCATTTACACAAGAAAAGGATGCCCTAAGCCTACCAATTCAAGACACAACATTACATTTAAGGAACCCTTCACATTCTATCATCATTATTCATAAGTGTTAATTGAGGATAAGCTTTCAATCAAAACACAATTGCATTGTAAACATGATCATAATACTTTCATTGTAACCACATGCATATACTTCACATCATCATGATACATAAAACCTTCAAGAAATTGCCCTCCAAGGATATGAATCAATATCAACCGAAACATCTAGAATACTACATTAGATAAGGGTAATATCATGATTCAATAACTAATTCAATATTGACATAAACAATTTAACATGCATCCTTAATCATTCAACCCAAATGAAAATTCACAATTTAGTACTTTGGGGGTAACATGAGTTCATAAGAGAATTCACCATAATTCATTAATTCATTCATAATTCATCACATATAAACCTTTAAAAACGTTTTGGAATTGAACCCATTCTTGGATTGAAAACCCTAGGTTTTGGGGGGATTTTGGAAACTTGAAATCATATTTTGATAGGGCTCCTTGAATGAAATGTAATCAAGGATGAATAATACCATACCTTTATGGAAAAAATCCATGGAAATTGAGTGAGGAAGATGAAATCTTGAGCTTGAAACCTTGACTCCTTCTTCTCCAATGGTGGTTTCTAGAGAGAGAATATTTGGGGAGTAAGGTAGTTCTATTTGGAGTGTTAGGGAATAATGAATTGAAAAAGGAGTTTAATACTTTTAAAAGCCTTAAATAAGTCTAATAAATCAATAGTAACCGTCCCCAACCCCTAACTAATTAATTAGGAATTTACTAAGGTGCCCCTCATCTTTGTCGAGCTTGACAACTTTTACATGTGTGATCTACGCCCCATGAACTACGGACCGTAGGTGGGCTCACACCCCATCCTGCATGTCCGTGGTTTGAGGCTGGAACTTGAAACTTAGGGCCTTGACCTATGGACCACCCCCACAAGGCATGGATGTACCTACGCCTCGTAGGTCCCATTTGTAGGTCATGAATTTTTGGCAACATGACAGATTTGGGAAGCCTTGGGGATTAGGCTTTAGGGTCCTCCTCAAGGACCCTTGGTTGTTCCTTGGGGAGTCATACCTTGACGTTTAACCCTAAACCCTATCAACCTAAGCCCGAGAACTCATTTTACAACATCACATCCCACATCAAACTAAACAACACACTCGTTAGGTTCTAGTTTCACCTACTAGTTTTCTGAGTCGTTACATTATCCCCCCTCCTTAGGAACATTCATCCTCGAATGACACTTTAAACACTTTCGGGAAATAAGGACTCAAGACTTTCAACCCATCATGCATGCAACATCATAATCAATGCACAAAACAAGGAGGAAACATCAACTCCATCTCAAACATACTCCACGCAACACAAGGAAGTAGGAACTACATCTACAAACTCATTATGCATAAAAACTTCAACATTTCTCATTTTATTGGAAGAATTACCTTCTCCAACTCAAATCATGCTTATCATAACATCATTAAGAAAATTATGCAATTACTCATAAAAGCACATTTAGGCATGTTCAACAATTTTACCTCATGAAGCATATAGGCAACTCATACTAAATGCACATCAACATGAGGAACATAATCCATAAAAACTCATTTTATCATCTAAACATAAGTTCATCAAGAACATGCATATCATAAGGAGACCATGGAAACACATAATCACACATGACTCCCAAAACATGAAACAAGCCAAAAAGGAACTCTTGGTCTCATGCTTGAATAGGAATAGAAGGAAAGAGATAAGGATATTGGAACTCTCAACAACCTTACTACTCAACATACCATCTCCCCCTTGGGAGTAAACCCATACAAAGGCTATCATGAAAATAACATAGAAACCTCAATACAATAACCACAACTAAAAGAAACTATCACATACCGATGCCTTCATTCGGAAGGGCCCCTTTGTCCTCTTTAGACCGAAGTGCATAGAAACGACCATAATTTGAAGGAATAGGAACTGTACCATCATTAGAAGCTTTCTTGGCACCTCTTCCCTTTTCCGAAAGTGTAAGGCAATTTTTCACTTTATGATCACTCTTTCCACAACCATAGCACCCATCTGTACTGGCTAGGCACTTCCCGAAGTGTTTCTTTCCACAATTGGTGCAAGTAGGTTTAGGAAATGGAGACCCATCACCTTTCTCTTAGTTAACCCTAGGAGTTATTGAAGAATCTTGGTTAGAAGCTTTCTTTTTGAACCTTGGTTGACCTTGCTCATCGGATCTAACTCTCTTCATCTCCCTATTTTTCCTCTTAAATTTGGACTCCTCAATTGATTGAGCATATACCATGAGCCTAGAAATGTTTGTGATATCATGGAGCATTTTCGTACGGAATTCTTCCTCAACTAGGTCGGACACACCCGTCACATACCTACTCATCTCATCCCTTGGGTTAGACACCAAAGATGGAGCATACTTAGACAAAAGGGTAAATTTCAAAGAATACTCTTGAACATTCATGTTACCTTGCCTAAGATTGATAAACTCCTCTACCTTAGCTTCCCTCTTCTCACGGGGAAAGAACCTACCAAGGAATGCTTGCTTGAATACTTCCCAATCTATAGGCCCCGCTCTTACCGGCCTATTACTCTTCCATTGAGTGAACCAAACTTGGGCAACATCCTTCAATTTATAAGTGGCTGGTTTCGCTTTCTCTATAGAACTCACCCCCAGAGCATTAACTACCTTATACACCTCATCCAAAAACTCTTGGGGATCCTCTCCCACCATGGTACCAAGAAACACCGGAGGATTCATCCTCACAAAGTCCCTCAACCTAGAAGCCATAGGGCTCACAATAGGGTTCACATGAGTTTCAACACCCCTATTATCTTGGGCCGTCATAGCTTGGGCTTGAGTAGTTATGGCTTGAGCCATCATCAAACGAGCCGACCTAACTTCCTCATTTGTCATAGTCGGAGGATCAATAGAAACTTGGTTGCCTTGAGGAACTTGGGGATCTTAGGGACTTGGGGAGGAACTCCCTCATTGACATTCTCCTCTTCCATCCTTCTTGTGTTCCCCCTTCTTGTGTTCATATCCTATAAACACAAGATAATGGTTAGGAAAAGGACATGCATAGAGTTAAAACTCTAAGGCACGACTAAATAGTAATGAAAGAAGTGAAGTTTCCTAACGTCTTATAGCCTCTCATTAATAAATGTGTGGCGATTCTCACTCATGAACAAGACTCTACTCAACGTAGCTTGTGACACATCAATCCTAAAAACCATCCCAAAATCTTGTGCTCTGATACCATATTTGTAACATCTTGAGCCTACACCCCAGACGTGACACAGCGTACAAGACTCTGAAAAGTCTCATACAAGCCTCATAGTACATCATCACATAAGAACATAGGAAATAGTGAAGAATTTAAAACTTTAACTCCAAACAATCTAGAAACTTTATTTAAAACAGCGAAAGTCTAGACATAGTCTCACATGTAATACAATCGAGGTCTCAAAATAGGGTCACAACCCTTTACAATAGAAAGTTTAAAAGTAACTAGTAAAATCAAAGACATGAAACATCAATAAAATCACTTGCCCTCGAATCCATGAGGCCATACCACAAGCCTTGGTAGAACTCAATCCAAGCTTCAACTAGAAGAGATCAACTCACTTGCCGAAACCTACACTTTGTAGTAAAAATAGAAGAAATATGGGTTAGCACACAAAAATGTACTAAGTATGATAGCCATGCAAAAATCATGCTTAAAAAAGACATTTTTGTTGAAAACCATGCATATACAAATTTGAGGAATAATCATGTACTTTAGCAAAAGGAATAAGATACCATCACATTAAACATATAAGCCATTACATCACATTAGAACATTCACCTTAAGTAACCCTAAGTTATACTCGTGCAATGTAAGAATAGCATCCCATAATACTATTCCTACAACTTTGAGGCCACCATTGATGAACTTAGCATTACTCATACTTATCTTTAGTCAATACACATGCATAAGGAACACATACATTTGATAAGTCATGACAAGGAAAGTAACTCATAATACATTCCAAGTAAAGCATGCATCATTAGATTAAGCATTTTAGGTCAACTTTCTCATTAGCTTCATTAAGAGCACATGCATTCATTAGACCTTAAAACATAGGAGAATTACACCATGGCCCTCTCAAAGCCTACTCATGCAATACATGGATGGCATCCCATACTACCACCCACACTTCATAGAACTTCTCAAGTAACCATAACATATATCTCACATGATGGGAATAAGCATTAATCGACATAGACCATGAGAGATAAATCATGGAATCCGATGTACTATCCCACATCGTAAGGGTTGGTCTACTTGCCTAATGTAGGACCGGTAACATTGTAGCTTAGGTGGATCCACTAGCTAATATCCTATGTGGGTACACAGTTATAGGATAAGAGAGATGTTCATTGAAACCCAACCTAAACGTGGGGAGAGCTTCAATCTTACCAAATTCACTCGGTGCTTAGCCTCCATTCCCATAGAGTATTTCATTACTTTAACATTATTACACATCAGAGGGTGCCATTGGCCTACCGACCCAAAGTACATTGATCAACACATGAAAGTGTGCCATAAGCCTACCGATTAATGGTACATTAGTTGACACATGAAAGGGCGCCAAGAGCCTACCGATTCATGGTACATTATTAGGAAAGCTCATTGAATCCTCATGAAAGGGTGCCATAAGCCTACTGATTCAAGGTTCATCATCAACATTCATGGAAGGGTTCCATAAGCCTACCGATCCCAAAGTTCATTAATATCATATATGGAAGGGTGCCATAAGCCTACCGATCCCAAGGTTCATTATTAACATGCATGGAAGGGTGCCATTAGCCTACCGATCCAAGATACATCAATCCACATTACTTTCATTTATACAAGAAGAGGATGCCTAAGCCTACCAATTCAAGATACAACATTCAACATTGCTTTCATTTACACAAGAAAAGGATGCCCTATGCTTACCAATTCAAGATACAACATTCAACATTGCTTTCATTTACACAAGAAAAGGATGCCCTAAGCCTACCAATTCAAGATTCAGCATTACATTGAAGGAACCCTTCACATTATATCATCATGATTCATAAGTGTTAATTGAGGATAAACTTTCAATCAAAACACAATTACATTCTAAACATGATCATAATACTTTCATTGTAACCACATGCATATACTTCACATCATGATCATACATAAATCCTTCATGAAACTGCCCTCCAAGGCTATGAATCAATCTCAACCCAAACATCTAGAATACTACATTATATAATAAATATATCATGATTCAATAACTAATTCAATATTGACATAAACAATTCAACATGCATCCTTAATAATTCAACCCAAATCAAAATTTACAATTTAGTACTTTGGGGGTAACATGGGTTCATAGGATAAATTCACCATAATTCATAATTAATTTAGCAATTCATTCATAATTCATCACATATAAACCTTTGAAAACATTTTGGAATTGAACCCATTCTTGGATTGAAAACCCTAGGTTTTTGGGGGATTTTGGAAACTTGAAATCATCTTTTGATAGGGCTCCTTGAATAAAACTTAATCAAGGATGAAGACTACTATACCTTTATGGAAGAAACTCCACAAAAATTGAGGGAGGAATATGAAATCTTGAGATTGAAACCTTGACTCCTTCTTCTCCAATGGTGGTTTCAAGAGAGAGAATATTTGGGGAAGAGGGTAGCTCTATTTTGAGTGTTGGGGAATAATGAGTTCAAAAGGATTTTAATACTTTTAAAAGCCTTAAATAAGTCTAATAAATCAATAATAACCGTCCCCAACCCCTAGCTAATTAATTAGGAATTTACTAAGTTGCCCCTCATCTTGGCCGAGCTTGACAGCTTTTACAGGTGTGATCTACGCTCCATGACCTACAGACCATAGGTGGGCTCACGCCCCATCCTGAAGGTCTGTGGTTTGGGGCAGGAACTTGAAACTTTGGGCCTTGACCAATGGACCACCCCCACGAGGCATGGATGGACCTACGCCCCGTAGGTCCCATCCATAGGTCATGAAATTTTGGCAACATGGCAGATTTGGGGAGCTTTGGGGGTTAGGCTTTAAGGTCCTCCTCAAGGACCCTTGGTTGGTCCTTGGGGAGTCGTACCTTGACGTTTAACCCCTAAACCCCATCAACCTAAACCCAAGAATTCATTTTACAACATAACATCCCACATCAAACTCAACAACACACTCGTTAGGCACTAGTTTCACCTACTAGTTTTCTGAGTCGTTACACTAAGTGTGGTAGGAACCACCTGGGTAAGTGTTGTGATGGCTCCACGGGTTGTTTCAAGTGTGGTCAAGAGGGTGACTTTATGAAAGAGTGCCCTAAGAACCGGCAAGGTAAAGGGAATCAGGGTAATAGACCCCAATCTTCTTTAGTTGCTCCACCAGATAGAGTTGCATCAAGTGGAGCTGCTTCAGGGGCTGCCGAAGGGGCAAACCTCCTATATGCTATTACTAGCCGCCAAGAGCAGGAGGATTATCCAGATGTTGTCACTGGTCTGATCCAAGTCTTTAACTTTGTTGTTTATGCTTTGTTAGATCTAGGAGCGAGTTTATCTTTTGTAACTCCTTATGTGGCTATGAACTTTGATGTTCTTCCTGAGCAACTTCTTCAGCCCTTCAGTGCTTCTACACCTGTTGGTGAGTCTATTCTAGTAGAGAGAGACTATCATGATTGTACAATTTCCGTCAATCACAAGAGTACCATGGTTGACTTAGTTGAGTTAGATATGGTAGATTTTGATGTCATTCTAGGTATGGATTATGCATCAATAGATTGTAGAACTCGAGTTGTCAAGTTACGGTTTCCTAATGAGACAGTTATATAGTGGAAGAGCAGTTCAGTAGTGCCTAAGGATCGTTTTATTTCATACCTTAAGGAGAGAAAGTTAGTCTCCAAGGGGTGTGTCTATCACTTAGTTCGAGTTAATGACTCTAGTCTTGAGATACCTCCTATTCAGTCAGTTCCGGTAGTAAAAGAGTTTCCATAAGTCTTTCCAGATGATCTTCTCGGAGTCCCTCCTAGAGATAAATATACTTGGTATAGATATCCTTCTTGATACTCATTCTATATCTATTCCGCCATATTGGATGGCACCAGTAGAGTTAAAAGAGCAATTGAAAGATCTCCTTGATAAGGGTTTTATTCGACCAAGTGTCTTACCTTGGGGTGCTCCGATCTTATTTGTGAGAAAGAAGGATGGTTCCCTTAGGATGTGTATAGATTACTCTCAGTTGAATAAGGGTACCATCAGGAATACGTATCCTCTTCTTAGAATTGATGATCTCTTTGACTAGCTTCAAGGTGCCACCTGTTTTTCAAAAATAGACCTCTGATCAAGCTACCATCAGTTAAGAGTAAGGGAATAAGATATTCCAAAGACAGCATTCAGGACCAGTTATGGTCATTATGAGTTTTTGGTCACGTCGTTCGGTTTAACTAATGCGCCTGCAGCATTCATGGAACTTATGAATAGAGTATTCAAGCCGTATTTAGATATGTTTGTTATTGTGTTCATTGATGACATTCTAATCTATTCGAGGACTGAGGAAGATCATGCTAGTCATCTCAGAATAGTCCTCCAAACTCTAAGGGATAGAGAGTTGTATGCCAAGTTCTCTAAATGTGAGTTTTTACTTGAGTCTGTGACATTCTTAGGCCATATTGTTTCTGGTGATGGAATTAGAGCTGACATCCATAAAATAGAGGCAGTGCAAAATTGACCTAAACCCACCTTTTAGACTGATATTAGGAGTTTTTTAGGGTTGGTTGGATATTATAGAAGGTTCATAGAGGAGTTCTCATCTATTTCATCCCTTTTGACCAAGTTGACTCAGAAAACAGTGAAGTCTCAATGATCTGAAGCTTGTGAGAAAAGCTTCCAGGAATTGAAAAAGAGGTTGACTACTGCCCCAGTATTGACCTTACCAGGGGGTACGCAAGGCTTTGTTGTATATTGTGATGTGTCCAGAGTTGGTGTCACGACCCGAGAGTACCCCCTAGTCATAACATGGCGTATTCGACCCCGAAGGGGTCTTATACAAGCCACATAGTCATTCATTGCATTCAATAATGAAAATAGTGCGGAATGAAAAAACTTATTTACATCCACACATTCAAACTTC
>JAJOOO010000657.1:0-45106 GCA_029582685.1 Solanum piurae | reverse complement strand
CGGTTTTTTTTTTTTTTTAAATAAAAATTAACGACTCGATTAAAGCAAATGGACTTGAATCAAGAAGTTACTACGAAGTAAAACGAATAAAAGCACAAAAAGAAAAGAACTAACAAAGAAGTGAATTCAACAACCAATAGTCAAAAAGTAGGTAATTACAAGTTGAAAATTAGTTTAGGATTCTTGTCTACAAACTAGAATCAAAGAAAAGAAACTAGGAATTAGAACCTGAGAAGAATGGGTCATAAGATGAGTTTTTGATCTCTAAATGCACTATTTTTTTTGCCTAACGTGAAGTTCAGCTCGCCAACTTGAATATAGGCTTGCCAAACTTCACAATCTGCAAAGGCAACTTGGCGATCTGGGTGGAAGTTTGGCGATACACCGAATGGACTCGGCAAACCAGGCAAAGTTCGCCAAATTTTCCAGTAGCACCCTCAAAATCAAGGTCAACTCAGCGACCTAACTGTCCAAAAGGAGAGGCGTCGAGTGGATTGGGCGATCCAAGTCAGGGCTCGCCCAAAGTCCTCAATCTGCAATTGTACAGCTCTGAAAATTGAACCTCTGTGGTCCCCCCTGCCTTTGTCCTTTAGTATTTACCCTTTTAGGTAAATTCCCTTTTGTACAAACACTTTTACACTTTCTTTTTCTTCCTTTTTGGATCAAACTCTTCCTTTTTCAAATATACCCTTCTTGAAGATTTGAATGTTCTTCCAGAACAACTATGAAGATCCAAAAATAAACCCTCTAGATTTTTAGCTCGGAATTTCACGAAATTCGATATACAAGCTCTCTTAGATAAAGGGAACAAACCCCAATACTTTTTAGTCTTCAATTCCATGCCAAAACCTCCAGATTTCAAAACCCATTTGTCTTCTTCAAAGCTTCTTCAACCTTCAATGGTGGATTCTTCAATAGTGCACCAAACCCTTTCAAATCTCAGCCCTAGACTCAAAATAGGTTAGGGAACACTAAACTAACCTTGGAAACTCCAAATAAGACTCAAATCAACAAGACTCGTTTCAGAATATCTTCAAAAATGATTTTGAACAGATTTTTTTTGTAACAAACCCAAGACTAGAATCGTAAAAATGATACTAAGCTCGGCTCTGATACCAAATGATGTAATTCTCATAAGAAAAATCACAAACAACAGCGGAAATCAAATACAAGAAAGTAAAGATAGATAGATAGATAGATAGATAGATACAAAATAAAGGAAACAAATAGAAACCTAAGGGTATATTAGACCTAAAGACCTTGATTCGTTGATCCAACAAGAAGCACCTAACTCTTACGATGACCTCAAGGGAATCGATATCCCAAGTAACCAACGTTTCTAACAATGTTCAACAAAAGCTTATACCAAACTTTCAAACACTCACACAAGGAGTTTCAGGTATATAACCACAATATTCAAATCAATCTCCCTAAAATGAACCCCTTAAGGCCTATTTATAGTTTTAGGCATTATTACATAAATGGGCCCAAAAGTGATCCAAAATGGACCAATGGGTGAGCTAAGTCGGGCTCGCCCAATCCTCTTGGCGAGTACCCAACTGGTCGGCAATGTGTACTTCACCTTGGCGTTTCCCTTGATGGATATTGTAACTTTCAACAGTCTTGGGGTCCATTGGGCGATGTGCCAAATGCTCTCCATGCTCGCCGAATGAGCAGCCTTGCTCTTGTAACTTCATGGGCCATTAGGCGATCGGTGGTCATCGCCCAAGCCATTGGGCAATGCACCGAAGTGGTCTTCAGCTCTCCAACTGGAGCAGTCCTTCACTTGATCCTCCTCGCTTCGTTAGGCCTCCCACGCTCCAAGCTATAATCCAAGCATGGTGTTGCCCAACTGGGAGCTCCTTCAAGGTGTATATGTGACCATGCATGGCATGGAACCCCATTCTCGTCATCCATGTAAGCCCAACAGCCTCCATCCTTGTGAACGATCCATCAATATGTTGAAGTTCGTGAATGGATAGCCTTGAGGCAATCTGGATTACATCAAAGAGGGTTCTCCCGATATGGTTACCGATATGTTGAAAGTTTTCCAACTCGATGTTTATGCTTTACTGGATCCCGGTGCTACCTTGTCTTTTGTGATGCCATATATGGTTATGAGGTTTGATGTCCTTCCCGATGTGTTGTTAGATCATTTTTCTGTCTCTACTCCTGTTGGTGATTCTATTGTGGCTAAGAGGGTCTATAAAAAAACATTGTCTCATATAGTTACTCTTGTTGACTTGGTAGATCTTGATATGCTAGACTTTGAAGTGATTCTTGGTATAGATTGGTTGCACTCATGTTATACTTCTATCGATTATAGAACTTATGTAGTCAAGTTTCATTCCCAAATGAGCCTGTCCTAGAGTGGAGAGGGGGAAATTCTATGCCTAAGGGTTAGTTTGTCTCTTATCTTAAAGCCTGAAGGATAATTTCTAAGGGTTGCATTTACCATCTAGTTAGGGTGAGGGAGGTAGATTCTGAAACCCCTACTCTCGAGTTGGTTCCCATTGTAAATAAGTATCTGAAAGTATTCCCATATGACTTACCCGGTATTTCTCTCAAAAGGTAAATAAACTTTGGTATTGACATTCTCCCAGATACACAGCCTATTTATATTCCTCCTTACTGTATGGATCTAGCAGAATTAAAGGAGTTGAAAGAGAAATTGAAAGATTTGTTGGATAAGGGTATCATTCGACCGAGTATCTCTCCATAGGGTTCTCCAGTTTTGATTGTTAGAAAGAAAGATGGTTCTCTTTGTATCTGTATTAATTATCGTCAGTTGAACAAGGTGACCATTAAGAATAAGTATCATCTCCCAAGGATACATGATTTATTTGACCAACTTCAAAGAGAAAGTTATTTCTCTAAGATTGACCTTAGATCGGGTTATCACCAGTTGAGGGTGAAGGAATATGATATTCCAAAGACTTCTTTCAAACTCGGTATGGTCATTATGAGTTTTTGGTCATTATGACTAATGCTCCGGTGGCGTTTATAGATTTGATGAAAGGGTGTTTAGACAATACCTTGACATGTTTGTGATTGTGTTCATTGATGATATATTAATTTATTCAAGAAATAAGAATGAGCATATGAATCATTTGAGGATCGTGTTGCAAGTTCTTAAGGACCAATAACCTTTTGCAAAGTTTAGCAAATGTAAGTTTTGGTTAAGATGCGTAGCTTTCCTTGGCCATATTATTTCAAGTGAGGGTATTGAGGTAGATCCTAAGAAGACGGATGCGGTCAAGAGTTGTCCTAGACCTCTAAATCCTTCGGATATTAGAAGTTTCTAGGGTTTATTCGGTTACTATAGAAGGTTTGTTGAGGGATTCTCTTCAATTGCCTCTCCTTTGACGGCTTTGACTCAAAATAAGGCTAAGTTCATATGGTCAGAAGCGTGTGAGAAAAGTTTCAAAGAGTTAAAGGATAGACTTATTTTCGCTCCGGTGTTGACTTTACCAAAAGGGACCGATGGTTTTGTTTTTTATTGTGACGCCTCAAGAATTGGACTAGGATGTGTGCTTATGCAAAATGGGAAAGTCATTGCCTATGCCTCAAGGCAACTTAAGATTCATGAGAAGAATTATCCTTGAACTAGCGGTGGTTGTTTTTACCTTAAAGATTTGGAGGCATTATTTGTATGGAGTTCATGTAGATGTGTTTACCAACCACAAGAGTTTGCAATATGTGTTTAATTAGAAAGATCTAAATCTCCGCCAAAGAAGGTGGCTTGAGCTATTGAAAGACTATGAAATTAGTTCTCTATCACCCCGGAAAGGCAAATGTGGTGGCAGATTCTCTTAGCCGGTTATCTATTGGAAGTGTTACTCATATTGAAGAATAAAAGAAAGGGTTGGTTCGAGATGTTCATAGATTGGCCCCATTGGGTATTCGGTTAGTGGACTCTACCAAGGGTGGTGTTATGGTCCACAATAGTTCAGAATCGTCTTTAGTGGTGGATGTGAAAGCCAAACAAGGTCTTGATCCAATTTTGGTCGACTTAAAAGGAATAGTGCCTAAGAAATCCGTTGAGGATTTCTCCCAATGGGGAGATGGGATACTTAGATATCAAGGTCTTTTGTGTGTTCCGAATGTTGATGACTTGATGGAATATATCTTGTCGGAAGCCCATAGTTCACGGTATTCCATTCCACCGGGAGCCAATAAGATGTACCGTGATTTACGGGTAGTCTATTGGTGGAATGGGATGAAGAAGGATATTGCAAAATTTGTGACTACGTGTTCGAATTGCCAATAAGTGAAAGTTGAGCATCAGAAACCGGGAGGTTTATCCCAAGATATTAGCATTCCTACTTGGAAGTGGGAAGATATGAATATGGAATTTATTGTTGGTTTGCGTCGCACCCGGCGAAAACATGACTCGATTTGTGTCATAGTAAATTGGATGACAAAATCAGCTCATTTTCTTCCCGTCAAAGTTTCCTATTCGGAGGAGGACTATGCAAAGTTATACTTCGGAGAAATGGTAAAGTTGCATGGAGTGCCTTTTTCCATTATTTCCAATCGTGGTACCCATTTCACTTCTCAGTTTTGGAAGTCTTTCCAAAAGGGCATTGGTACTCGTGTTAAGCTTAGTACGGCCTTTCATCCCAAAACCAATGGACAAGCGGAGAGTACCATCCAAACTTTGGAAGACATGTTAAGGGCTTGTGTGATTGATTTTAAGGGTAATTGGGATGACTATTTTTCATTGATTGAGTTTGCTTATAACATTAACTATTACTCGAGTATTGGTATGTCTCCATTTGAGGCTTTATATGGTAAGAGGTGTAGATCTCCTATAGGATGGTTGAGGTGGGTGAAGTTGCCCTAATAGGTCCCTAACTGGTACATGAGGCCATAGAGAAAGTTTGACTTATTAGACAAAGGTTGAAAACGGCTCAAAGTCGGCAAAAGTCATATGTCGATATAAGAAGAAGAGATCTTGAGTTTGATGTTCATGATTGGGTTTACGTGACAATTTCACCAATGAAGGGTGTAATGAGATTTGGCAAGAAGGGGAAGCTTAGTCTCCGTTCTGTATGCTCATATCAGATTTTGAGACGTGTTGGTAAGGTTGCTTATGATCTAGATTTTTCGAATGAGTTGGCATCGGTGCATCTAGTTTTCCATGTCTCTATGTTGAAGAAATGTGTTGGTGATCCGACATCTATACTTTCCTTAGAAGGTTTGGGAGTTGATGAATATCTTTCTTATGAGGAAGTTTCGGTTGAGATTTTAGATCGGCAAGTCAAGAAGTTGAGAAATAAGGAAGTAGCTTCCGTGAAAGTGTTGTGGAGGAATCAATTGGTTAAGGGTCCTACTTGGAAGGCCAAGGCCGATATGATGTCCCGATATCCTCATATATTTCCTTCTACTCTTACTCTAGCTTGAGGTAATGAATCCCTCGTGGTTTGTTCTTTGTTTTAGAGTCATGTGTTTTTATGTCTTTCCATGATTTCCTTATTAAGCATGCTTTGTCAAAAGTTCAAGTTTTGAGAAAATGAGTTTGTTTAATTGACTCTTACATGTTTATGTGCATATGAGTATGAATTCCATGTAGACTACTCGATATGATATTGTGAGCATGTCTTTAGCTTGGAGTTGATATTTCTTCCTCGGATATATGTATTTGAGCATGTTATTAGCTTGGAGTTGATGTTTCCTCCTCGGATATGTGCATTGCATGCATAATGGGCTATTAGATTTAGTTTCACCCCTCTTATGATGTTTTGATAACGTCTTAGCTTGGAGTTGATAGTTCCTCCTTGGTTATATGTATTGCATTGTAGGTTGGATTGTTAGTTCCTCTCCTACTCTTTTCATACTAGCTTGAATCACATTCGAGGACGAATGGTCTCAAGGGGGAGATACTGTAACACTCTGGATTCGAAAAAAGGTAATTAAGCAAGTTTCAGGGAGTTGCAGGTGCCAGCCACAGAGGCCAACCACGGCTCGTGGATGGGACCACAGACCGTGGTTATGGTCCGTGGACTAGGCACCCAAGACATTCCAAGAACCCTAAAACCACGGCTTGACCAATGGACCATTGGTCAGACCACGGTTCGTGGTTCAAGGGCCAGAAATCAAGCTACTAACCACAAACGACGGACGTGCAGGACGGTCCGTCGTCCTAACTACGGCCCGTTGTCAGTGGCCATCGGTGGGCAGCTGGCAGTTATTGTTAGGGTCGGTTAGGTCTTTTCCTAATTAATTAACTCATATACTATGTCATTTTTTTCCTTCACTAAGACCCCTATATAAGCATTTTAACCCTCAAATTCAACCCATTCAAGTCATTCTTCCAAATTTACAAAAAAGAATATCAATTCTTCTCCCCAAAATATTTCTCTCTCTAGAAACTTGAAGAAGAAGAAGAAGAAGAAGAAGAAGGATTCAACCTAGGGTTTCAAGTCAAGTCTCAACTCCTCCATTAAAGATTAGCAATTGGCTTCAAGGTATGATAGTTTTCATCGATGGTCTCCTTCCATTCATGGAGTTCCCAAATTCCTCTGTTTTACAAGTTAGAAATCCCCAATTGAGTTAGGGTTTTCTTCAATTCTCATGCGTTTTCTTGATTATTGATTTAAATTATTGAATTATGACCTCTTATGCATGAATTGATGAATTACAATGATTTTATGACGATTTCCCTCATGAACCCATGTAATCCCCATATTTTTTTAGTTATGATCATATGATGTGGGATTTCGATTATATAGGAAGAGTTTTATAAAAAAAATCATGTATTGCTAGCTTTACATGAATTTATAATGAAATTCATATCTAACGCATGTTTTCTAAATGTTGATGATTGAAAGTGGGTTTTGAGCCTTGAAAGGTAAATTACGGAATTATGCATGTCTTATGAAATATATGCAAATGTTTTAAGGATCTTTTAGAGTAAAGTACCAATCATGATGATGTAGATGTGTTGTTGAAAGGTCTTTTCTCATATACACATAAAAGCAAGATGTGAAAGGTTTTCTCACATAATAAGGATTCTAAGGTTGAAAGGTTTTCTCACCTAATTGAATCAAAGATTAAGAGCTATCCTAATGAAACCTAGCTTGGATTGGTTATCGAAAGATACATTTCCATGGATGATGTTATAGCTCATATGGTCTCTATGTCGGTTAAGGCTAATTCCCCACATTAATAATGAACTATGGTTACTTCAAAAAGTATCTCATAAGTGTTTAATGTCTTTATATGATGTTAGCTTCCATTGACCATGGTTTTATGACTTATGTTTTTTAACTCTCTTATATCATGTTTTAGCTTGGTCAATTGCATGTCATGAAATGAAATGTCCCTTTTTAGCATGATTTAACTGTTTTATGCATCACTATCATACTTGGTACATTTTTTTGTACTAACTCATACCCTTACCTACATTTCCCCAAATGTAGGGTCCGACAGTCAGGTTTTTCAGTTTCGTGGCTAGTGGTTGATTTTCGAGCTTTGGTGAGTCCTCATGTTTCGAGGATGGATGTTCACTGTTTCACTTTCTTTCATGTATTTCACTTTTGGACATGATGTATGGGCTAGGCCCAATTTCATTCTATTTTACTATATGGCTATATTGAGACAAGTGTTTTAAACTTTCATTTTTCTTTATAAAAACTATTGGACTTGGACTATTGTTTTACTCTTATTGTTCTATTTCTTATGTTATGAAAGCTAAGTGGATTGTATGGGGTCTTTCAGGATTCCATACGTCATGTTACATCTAGGGGTTACCCATGAGTCGGGACATTAATACATGATATTTAGTTGAAAGTATGTTGACCCATGCCTAAATTATGATTTTCAACTATGAACCTATGGTGAACTCATGAACCTATGAATTATGAATTTATAAAGACATGCATGTTTTTATGAAATGGTTGTAAATGATTTGGGGATGCTTTGAAAGAAAACTAGCAATGTTATTGTGAAAGTTTTTCTCACATGTTGTTATGATCATGATTGTGAAAGGTATTACTCACATATAGATTCACAATGGTGAAAGGTTTTTTTTTCTATGTAAAGGTATTTCTCATATACAGATTCACAATGGTGAAAGGTTTTCTCATCTATGTTGAATTATGTTTAAGGAGTTATTCTATGTTTTGATCTTGAAAAGTGTGGATAGGTATTGATCATTGTCTTTCCTATGATATATTCATATTTGACTTTTATCTATTCCATTGGGATTTAGACTTAGCACTGAGAGGGCTTTAAGGTGGAGAATCAAATAGAATAGTCTCTAGTAGCAACCTCTAGTCCCAAACTACTTACCCCCATAGGATTGTCTTAAATGACCTAGCTAGTGGATCCACTTTAGCAAAAGATGACATGTATGGATTCTACCTTGGAAAGTAGATTCTCGTTCTTTCAGTATGAGGGATATACCGGATTCCATGATATAGCTCTCATGGTCTTATTGTCGGTTAAAGCTAATATCCCATAAATCGACTATGTTTCTTCAAGATATTTTTTATGGCCTTTCTGTTAATGTATTTGACCATATTTCATAATTCACATGTCATTTATTCTTTAAGACTTTAAATGTTCAAAGAATGAGCATGCATATAGGGATGGCAATGGGGAGAGGTGGGTGCGGGGCGGGTTATTGTCTTTGTGGGGTGGGGTGGGTTTGAACTTATGTGTTGCGGGGTGGGTTCAATTCTTTTTAAAATAAAATCTGGCGGCGCAAAATGGGTTGCGAATTGAAATCTCAAAAATTAAAATAATCCTGAAATTTATTTTTTTGGTTTCTCATCGGGTGTCCAGTACCCACATTGGAGCCCGATTAAATTCAGATTCGCACCAGGAAGTCCCACATTGGGGGGGGGGGGGGTAAAGCGCTCCCTAACAAAGGCGACTCCGTACCCAAGGAGACTCAAATCCGAGACCTCTTTGTTAAGGATGAAAGAGTACTTACCATTCCACCACAACCCTTGTTGGTAAATAAACCTAAAATTACTCCTTAATATCACTTCATTTGTTCCAAAAAAATTTATTGTTATTTTTAGTTTCTTGAGTAATAATTTTACCAACTGTCAAAGTTAAATCAAACATAGATTTATTTTACTATTTGAATTACATATTCATTAATAACCTAAGAAAGAGTAGTAAAAGTTGTAATATGCTCAGCTATTAATGTAAGAAATAATTATGTAACACCCCGCAACTAGAAAGAACTAGAATTAGAAAGAAACCATTTTTGGAAATCATCAAATTTGGAAAGTTTGACAAAGTTATGCTAAGTATGAGTTTTGGGTCAACTTCAAATGAGCATAAATCATAGATCAGGATGAGTTAGGTGTACTACAAGATACCGTAGGAAATATCTTTGAATTATCTATCCAACGCCTCTGAGTTTACTCAGCTTCGAGTTCGTATGAGGGAGATATGCTCATTTGAAGTTGGGTTGTCTAGATAATGAAAGTCAAAACCGGATTTTAGAAGGGCATTATGGTCTTTACACTACCCAGTTAATTAAATTCGTTTATGGTAATTAAGTTGGGGTCTCAACTTATTAGATTCAGTATACGCTATTGAAAATAAGTTAGGACTTTGAGAGAAGAGAGAAGAAGAGGAGAAAAGAGAAGAAGAAGCAAGGAATCGCAAAGTTCTTGAGGTTTTGCGTGTGAATTTTGCCAAGAGTTAATCCCTACAAGGTGTGTGAGATCACATAGCATTGGGTTAGTTCACCCACACGCCAATCATGATTTTATTCAGCGAAATTATGTTTTTGAAAGTATAGAAATTGAGTTCTTGATGGATTTGTTTGAAGTTTCTATTGGGTTCTTGATTGTTGAAGTTGTTGAGAAATTCTTGATTTGAACTCATGAAATTAGATGTCGTTTTGAGTAGATTCTTGCATATTTTATTTATGTATTCAAATCTAAGTGTTTGGGAAAAGAACCAAGTGAATCTAGAGGGTTTAGAGTTGAAAACCGAGCAAGAAATATCAGGAATTTTCTGGGCAGGGGCATGGGGAACCGCGCCACTCAGAGCACCCCACTTCAGTGTCTGAAGTTTGGGCTCTAGGGAACCGCGCCACTCAGAGCGCCCCAGCCCAGCCTCTGGCGCCCTGCGCCACTAAGAGCGCCAGGGACGCCAGGTCTTCTATCTTTTCCCACTACTTTCTATTTAAGTTCCCTTGAAACGTACCTATGTTTTCTAGTTGATTTCTACACTCTAAGGTACATCTAAACAACATGAAATAATCCATAGCATGATATCATGAGCCTTGAATCCATAATTCAATTCAAGGAAAGTTACGAGTCAAATCAAGAGAAGTTCATAGTGTTTTCCAAAAGTCTTTTACAAATGTTTTAACTTTATTTTAAGACTTGAGTTTTAAGTTGAGTAAAGAGTAAAGATTGAAGTTTATTTCTTCAAAAGAGTTTATGGGGACTATGTATTCTCAAAGAGTAAAATGTTTTCACATTTAAACAAGAGAGGAAACTTTGATTTCCAAAAGAGCCTTTGAGCTAGTTATTTAGTTAAGAGTAAATGCTTTCACAATTAAGCAAGAGAGGAAACTTTGATTTCCAAGAAGAGCCTTTGAGCTAAGTTTTGAGCAATTATCTCAACCCACATAAAGAAGTTATGTTTTTAAACATAAGAGCTAGTATTATATTTTGGGAGTAGTATTGAGCACTGATATGGGGGAGAGTTCAGACAACTCCCAACCCCCATAAACCATGTAGTCATCATGGGTAGAAAAGGGTCATACTTTTTAGATGATTCCTTAGTGATTTTTAGCATAGACTTGTGGATCCACTTAGTAGTCAGGTTTTATACCCTCAGCAAGGTATAGGACGGCCCTGGCAGTGTGAGGCAAAATGTTGTATTATCACATAGCTCTTAAGTGATGGTTGTCGGTTAGAGAAACTCCCACAAAAGTATTTTGTATTTTTATATACATTCCAGAGTTTATATTGTATCTTTGCATACATATAGAGTTATTATTGTATTTCTAAATACACAGAATTGTTATCTATGTTTTAAAAGTTTTTCTCTATACAACATTTATATTACTGCTTTATATTGAAATAAGTTGAGTTCAGACCAGGTTTCTTCTTTCATATCCTTTCAAGCTTATGTCTTGTTTTAGATTTCCCCTCGCATGCTCGTACATTCAATGTACTGATGTCATTTGGCCTACATCGTTGTTATGATACAGATATAGGTAACCAGGATCAGCATCCAGTGCATCGTTGATTCTAGTTGAGCTTCAAAGTTTCTTGGTGAGCCTCCTTGCTTCGGGAGGATCCCCTTTTATTGCTTTTCAGTATTTTAGTTCATTAGGATGTCGTGGGTCTTGTCCCAACATCCATCTCAGCTATTAGAGGCTTCATAGACAGTCAGTTAGTTCATTTGTCACTATTTTGTTATTGGCTTATGTTTTGAGACTTGAGTTGCCATCTTGGCTAGTTGAATGTTTCTTTTAAGACATTCTAAGTTTATTTCATGAGTTTATCATTTGAGATTGTATTCTTGTGTTTAAGTCTTCCACTGAGTAGTAAGACAGGCCATGAGTTTGCTTAGGGCTAGCAATGATTCTCGAGTGTCAGTCCCGCCTAGGGTGTAAGCTCAGGGCGTGACAAATTCATTTATAAATTTCAATCATTTATAAAACATGCAAATACTATAGTTAAACCGTTTAACTTAAACATGCTAATTTTATAGTCATCAATAACATGCAAAAAAAATTATAAAGCATAATAACCATTTTGGGAGAAAGCACATTAGCAAGTGAGAGATTTTTCATGCAAATATTATGTTTTCAAGTAGAATTAGGAAAATGATACACATATTGATTATGTGCGGGGTGGGCGGGGCTGATCTAAGCAGAATGGGGTAGGGTGGGTTGAAAAATGAAACTTTTGCTATGTGTGGCGGATTGAAAGCTTTGCGGGTTTATGTGGGCTTTGCCCCACAATCACTCCGCCCGCCCCGCCCCATTTTCATCCCTACATGCCTACATATTTTGAGTCATTCATGCTATTATGTCTATTTTATGCATATTACCTCATACTTAGTACATTTCATGTACTAATGCATACTTGTGCCTATGTTGTTTCACAAATGTAGGGTCCGACACTCCTACCTCTCATACTCATGGCTAGTCGATTTCATTGACTTCGAAGATTGGTGAGTCCTCATGTTCTGAAGACTGGGATACCTTTATTGTTTTATGTCATCTCCGTTTTAAGACTTTGTATGTGATGTATGGGTTACGTCCCAATCACTTTCCTTATGATGTATTATATGGCTTATTGAAACTTATGTTAGACTTTCGCTTTGTCAAGCTTTTTTGAAATATGAAATGATTTCATTTTGTACTTTTTATTTCTATTAACTTGTATGATGTATACTAAGTGGCTTGTGTAGAGCCTCTCGGGGTTCTATACGTCATGTTATACCTAGGGTATACTTTGTGTCATGACACTCGATCTATGAGACATATTGGGTACACGTGGTTTAGTACTCATACTACAATTCCTGCACTCTTTTGTGGTGCATATTGAATTTTGATTACGA
The DNA here is from genome assembly GCA_029582685.1 of Solanum piurae. Lineage (NCBI taxonomy): Eukaryota > Viridiplantae > Streptophyta > Magnoliopsida > Solanales > Solanaceae > Solanum > Solanum piurae. Next base: position 32,551 of record JAJOOO010000657.1, on the reverse strand, counting down.
GTGTATCTCATGGAGTATTTCGAGTTTAAGCTTGAGTCATCTTGGAGTTGTGGTGAGCTGCTTGGTTGATACGTGGTCCACACCTCCCTCTATCACTTTATTTATTATGTTGTTCAAGTATTCAAACAAGATATTTCTTACATCTAGACTTATCATTTTAGTTTTGGACTTGCATCATGTTTTAGAAGCTTTTGTACTTATGACACTAAATTTTGGGTGGTTTTAGTTTTTCCACATTTTATACTTAATAAAGACTTAGTGTTCACGATATTTTCTTATCACCTACCTTTCAACTTCATTTATTAATTTGAAGTGGTAAATTTATTGGGTTTGCTTACCTATCCATTAGGAACATAGGTGCCATCATGGCTTATAATTTTGGATCATGACATTTATGTGTAATAAAAAAAATGAGCAGTAAAAATCCCTCATTCTAGGGTTATGACCATTGTATAAACATATTCTTCTAATAATACAATTGTTTAGTGGATTCTAGTACACATGTTTTGTTCTCTTAATAGCATACTCAACTATTTTTGGCTTCGAGGACCCATAAAGTAAATGAATAATTTCTATTGGAACTAGATACGTGAAAGATATAAATAGAATGTGGATTGGGGAGATAAGATTCATCTAAGGATGGATTAGCGGCTAGGGCGAAAACATACCTTGTTTGTCCTGCTTGAGTCAAATACAGGATGATATACAAATGTATTCGGAGAGGTTTACAACATTTTCGCTCAGCAATGTAGGCATGAAGCAAATTTGAATAGGTGACTATACGGCTTGAAAGACCATAATTATATTATCAACCTTGTGATTCAGCAATTCGGTAAATATCTTAATCATGTTTAACAACTATAATTGGAAAAGATGAAAATACACAAACGTCATATCCCTAGGTCTTAAACTCTTCGTGAACAACACCTGCAATAATTCTCTTCTTTAATTAAATCTCTTTTTGTCAAATTTAATGGTAGTAATAGTTAGTAGAATAATAACAAAATTAACATCTCTGAAATCTAACAACACTATTTCGAATAATTACATTAGGAAAACGAATAGCTTGTTAGCAACCAAGTCTCTGGGGGATTGAAAAACCTGATTGTGAAAGCAATCACTAATTACTTGCGACCACATACACTTACATGTGTGTATAGAGGAAACAAGTTTTTGGCACCGTTGCCGGAAATTTAAAGTATTGACAAGTTAGAAAAAAAATTATTATTTTTATTTTTACAATCTCATTTCTACTACAAATTAAGTGTAATCTCATAAGTGGAATATGAAAAGTATAGAATGTAAGCACACTTTATTTCTACCTTTGTAAAAAAAAAATGTGTCATGAGACAATTTAAAAAGGATATGTCCTACAATATTCCTTTGTTCCGATTTATATGATTCACTATTTTCTTAGTCATTATAAAAAAGAACGACATATTTTTATATTAGTAATAATTTAACTTTAAAATTCTCATCTTATCCTTAATAAAATAATATATAACCCCACATACTTGTATGATTTATTTTAAACCGAACTTCTAAAGTTTTTCTTCCTTTCTTAAATTGTATGTTTGACAGCTTGTTTAAATTATTGTACCTGTTCTTTTGTATTGTATTGTTAGTTTAAACGAAAAAAGGCCTAAAATATCCTTCAACTATCAAATTTGGGACAAAAATATCCTTCGTTAACCTTTGGCTCTAAAATGCCCTTAACGTCAACCTATTGATCCTAAAATACCCTTCTTTTTACGTCAATAATTAAAAAATAATTAAAATTCTCATTTATTACGTGTCACAATTTTATTGATGTATTTTACAATTAACCTAACCTTATTATATCAACCCAAATTTGGATCTACATAATATCCACTCCGCCTAAAAATCTCATTAAGCTAAAAGAAAAACTTTTATTCTCATAGATTTGGTTCTTCAGGGTTTTTTTTTTCAAATTCTTCGGTGGTGATTTTAAATTTCCTTTAAATATATCCCCAAATTAATAAGTAAATCTAAAATTAAGTACAATAAATGATTTTCAAAGCGATTTAAACTATAGGTCTACAAACTTCAGTTCTCCAATTTTGAAATTGAGATGCAAAATTCTTCGGTTTCATAAATGGAGTTTCAATAATTTCCTTCAACTTTTTTTTTCATCTTATTCACTAAATCAACTAAATTAGATTAGATCAAATCAAATATACTTCAAAGTTGATTATATTTAAAGATTGAACAACTTACAACTTTTAAAAAGAACCTCAATCGAATTCGAAATCCTTCAAATATCAAAATCAGTAGATAAATTGTAATTTTTGGAAGTGTATGATTTCGAGCTTGAAATATGATTTGTATTGTATTTGAATATTAAGACGAAGAAAAATTGGTTTAAAATATGTTGAACATCATTGAAGCTAGGATGAACCTCTGATGGAGATGTCAAATTTCTCTATATAATTTGTTGCTTATTTTGAAATGGGTGATTCAAATTATTATTCTTGGTGTCATTGTGAAGTTGTATTTTAATTTTGAAGGGTTTTGTAGATGGATTAAGGTGACTTGGATGAATTTAATAGTTGGGTTCAATGAAGAAGATGAACAATTATATGAAGAACAAATTAAATTTAGATTAATTAATAAATGAAAATTAAGATTTTTTTTTCCCGTTAGTTTAATGGAGTTAAGGGTGAGGCGGATATGAGGTTATTAGATGGATCTGGATATGAATTTAAATTTAATTAGTTTAGGTTAATTTAAAAAATACAACAATGAAATTGAGCCATGTAATAAATGAGATTTGTAATTATATTTTTAATTTTGGTCATAAAAAAGGGTATTTTAGAACTAATAAGATTATATCTAGGGCGTTTTAGATCCGAAAGGTTAATGAAGGGTATTTTTGTACCAAATTCAATAGTTCATGTAACACCCCAAAAATTTCTAAGTGAAGATCGGAACTATTGTTCATTTATTTGTAGGGTCAGATCGGGCGATTCTTAAATTGCCCATATGTGTAAAGGTAAATTTTTTAGTGTGTGAATGATTTTGGATATCAATTAAGGTCATTAGAAACTCCTATCCCAAAGTAGAATTGAAAGTTGCCTTACCGATTAAGTTTTGATGTAAGATTCTCTTTGGGTCAACTTCAAACGAGCATATATCTTACAATATGAAAAGTTACGTGTCTCATATCCTATAAAATTAAAGGTATTTGAATCTTCTTTCCAACGCCACCAATTTTGCAACAATCTGAGTTTTGAGTAAAAAGTTATGACCACTTTAATAATCATATACAGTACAGTGACGAATTAGCCGACGGAAAAATATTAAAAAGGGTCGTTTTGTCTTTTTACCTCTAAGAAAACTCTAAATGAATTTCTTGACTAATTAAGGACCCAAAACAATCAGATTTTCATCTTTTAATACATCTCTCAAATCCTAAGGTAAAACCCTAAGGAAAAATCAAAGTAGAAGACTCCATTCAAGATTCTTTCAAAAAAAAATCAAGATTCTTCTTTAAGGTAAGTCTTTCTCCAAGAATTCCATTCATTTCAACTCAAATTCCTCCGTACAATTATGAACCACTAATGAAAATCATAATTCTTGACCATAGAGATTTCAAGAAACTAATTCAAGAATCTCAAGAAAGGTTTTCTTGATTGCACCTTCAAGCTAGGGTTTCAAGGCATCTATACAAGTTCTTTTTCAAGATTCTTCAAGACCCTTGTTCTTTCAGGTATGTAAGGCTATCATAGTGTTGGACTAGTTCATCCTCACGCCCTACATCTACTTTCAAATCAGTAAATGAGAAATCTAGGATTATACCCCTAGATTTGAGTATTCTTGAGATGAGTTGATTTTGAGTTCTCGAGTTCATGTTTCTTTTTAAAATTCTATACCTAATTATTGAATTGTTATATGTTATGCATAAATATTCTTGAGTTGATTCATTCGTGTCTATATTTCAACATGAACCATATGAATTGAGTATTCTCAAGATGAGTAGTATCGTTGAGTTCTGAGTTACGAGTTCTTGAGTCTCTGAGTTCTTGAGTACTGAGTTTCCATATTGTTATTAATACTCCTGAGTTGAGTCGTTCATGTCTATAATTCTGCATGAACCCTATGAATTGGGTTATAAATATTGAGAAGCTTTTTAAAGACAATATTTGAGTTTTAAATTGAGTTTTTGAGAAAGTAAAGATGAGTTTTGAGAAAGTTTTTAACACATGATTAGTATGACAGTCAAGTATGTCATCAATGTTGAAGTAGTATGGTATCTAGCTATACCGTTAATGTTTATGCAGTATGACTTTCCGAGTCATCAATGATCATATCACAATATGATTTTGATATATTTTTGAGAAAGAATTTTCAAGTATGAATTAAGTAAGAGTATAAGGGAACTAAGTATTCCTAAAGGTATCAGTATTTACATTGATAAAAGAGAAACTTTGATTTCTAAATGAGGTATGAGTTCAAAGATATTTCAAGAGCAGTTACCTCTTTTAAGATGATAGTTTGAGCAATTATCTCAAACCAGAGGAAGAGTATATATTTTAAACATTGAGCATGAGTATATATTATTGGAAGTAGTATTGAGCACCGATATTGGGATGAGTTGAGACAACTCACATTCCTCATAAACCATGTATGCCAACATGGGTACATGATTATACTTTTTAGATGAATCCTAAGTGCCTTCGGGCAGAGCTTAGTGGATCCACTTAGTTGAGGTGTTCTATATCCCGACAAGGTATTTGAAAGTTCTGGAAGCGTGAGCGAGATGTTGTATCATCACGTAGCTCATAGTGATGGTTGTCGCTTAGATAATCTCTCAAATATAGTTAAAAGTATAATTTTATTATATCACTTAATATGTTGAGTTCAAAGATGAGTAAGTATTTTGTAAAGTTTTAATGATTTCAGTCCTTTATTTCTTTACATTCGGTTGAGTATATATCTATATCTATTGCAGTTCTTTTCATTCAGTTTTTTTGTTATTCAGTTATATTACATACTCGTTCATTCAGTGTATTGATGTCATTCGACCTGGATCTTTTAATGATGCAGATACATGTTCTTAGGATCCTCAACAAGAGTCTGTTGAGATCACTTCATCCGCTCGTCAGCTTTCAAGTGAGGTCTCCCTGCTTCCGGAGGACTCCAGGTTTATGAGTTGTTAGTAGTAGCTCTTTTGAGGAGTCGTGGGTCTTGTCCCACCACTCATCTTTGTATAGTAGAGGCTTCATAGAAAGACAGTTTTGGAAAATCTTTCAGATTTAGATATTTTATTTAAAACTTATGTTTCATACTCAGTATATTTAGCGAAGTTTTGAGATTTAGTAAACTGTTTTTAAATGTTTCTTTTGAATATGATGCTTATGTATGCTTGAGTTAGTCTTTTGCTTGTAGTCAGACAGGATGAGGGTTCTCTTGGGGATCAACAATGGTTCTCGAGTGCCGGCCACATCCAGGGTGTAGGCTCGGGTCGTAACAGTTCAGGGGTATTTTGGGCTATTTTTTGTAGTTTAAATACAATATTTATTTTGATTTTTACTTAAATTTTATTATCTCATATTATTTAAATTCATCGTAGATAACAGTGATAAAACTCATTTTGTGTAATAATTGATTTAATGTGATCATGTTATCTTAATATTTTATCTTCACTTATTATTTAATAATCTATTTAATTATTTATCCTATTTTCAATATTTTTTTCTTTTTAGAAAGAAGTATTGAAAATACCTCTGAACTTGAACAAATTATTAGTTTTCTCCTCAAACTATTAACAGCCTTAAAAACACCAATCTAATTGATTAACTAAACTTAGATATACTACAATATATCGCATGACATAGTAAGTGGTCTCAAACTCTTGTAGGAGCATAAGACTCTTGATAAAAAGCCGATCGAAATGTTAAACACCTCTAAATTTGGCTAGAATTTAGGAACACATTTATCTCATGTTGCATGATCATGTATATTTAGGTTCAGATAATCAATTAAAAGATTATTTCAAGCATATCGATTATCCTAAAATAAAACTAATAATAATATTTAATACTTCTCTCTTGTTTTATACATATACATATGTTATGAAACACTAGTGACAACCTTCCAAACATAGTGTTAAAAGTCGAAGTAAGAATGGAGTAATAATTAGGAATACCGCACTTACCTTTTTGGCACAAATTTGAGTGTTAATGTGTTCCGCAGGGCGAAGAGTACAACCTCCATTGAAGTGGATATATACAGAGTTGAAGCACTTCCAAGGAAGCTAAAGGTAACATGAAGAGGCTGTACAAGTCTACTGACGATGAATTCATGGAGTTCCATAAGAGAGAAATTGGGGTTTCTCGACCCAGAAACTTCACTCGTCGAATCTCCGCTTCTGAGGTCCGATTTATTTAAGATTATCTATTGTTTTGATATCTATTTGTTTGATGAAATGATTGACAGTATCGAATTTTCCCCCAATTTCTTATTTATGGCTATTCATACTGTTTCTGTGCACTTACACTATTCTACAGTTACTTTGTATCTTTCACCAGCAAGTAGTAATTTTGTCAAGGCTTAGCTTAGACAGGTTGGGGAGGGAAATCGAATTGGCGTGGTTTGTTTTTGCTGCAATTTGAATTCTGTCCCTGATGATTTTCATCTCACTAAGCGAATATCAGATTGTAATTATGAAATTTAAATTTCTTATCTTTAGATTTCTCTAGGGTTTTCGTTTTCAATATTTCTGTACTTACAAAATTCCATTTATTTTTTTATCTGTTGGGGTGGGTTAAGGATTACTTGGTCTCTTTATGTGATCTTTGGTGATACTCACCTCTTGAGCTAACTTTTGGGTTGAGTTAGACCTAAGATTAGCTTCTTTATCATGGATCAAAGCCAGACCTAGCCTAATTCATTGTTTACCCGATGTTGGAAGGTAAAAGTAAGAATTCAAGTTTTTGCATGGATTACCCCTATTCGGGATGATCTTTAATTTTTTCCCTAGATCATGTTCTTTAATATAACCCCTGTTGCTCATTTAATGAAAATTTGTGGTCAAAATATCCTTAACTATGACCTAATTTCACAAGGCATGAGTTTGGAGAACTTTTGTTTTGTCCGGTAAAAGTTATGTCTCTTAAGGTATAACTTTGTGGGTTCCGAAAGTGAACTTATGCCTCAATCAGCATATTTGTTGGAACTAAATTATGCCTTGTAAAACATAACTTGTGGGTTATGAACTTCTTAAGACATAACGTTCTGAAACTGAACGTCCTCTATTAGCATAAGTTTTGTAGGAACTAAGTTATGCCTAAGTTCTATAGGAATTAAGCGACATAACTTGTGTTATATTATGGTTCGAAAGTATGGGATTTTGCCTTGCTTGTTTTACTTTGTTTTTTTGATGTTGGGGCATTTTCGGCCACTTTTTTGTTTCTCAAAGTGTTGAAGGGAACTAAGTTGCTCAGACTCGGGTGCAGGTGTCCAATATGGGTGTGGATCTAGAGGTCGGATCCTTCATGATCTAATTTTTAAGATTCGGGGATATGGATATGGGTGCGGGGGTTCTCCTAAAAATAATTAAAATATCTAAAAATAGAGTTATAAAACCTAAATTATGAGATATTATGTGGAGAATTTGAGGAGAATCCTAGAAGGAGATTAAAGGAAAAGTAGTGACATAAAAAAATTTATATTAAAGGTATTCCATTTTCTTCAATTTTACCTTAACCTTTGTATTGATTACATAAAACTGTCCAGACTTTCCCCATCGATTTTGGTCAAAGTACGCAAAATTGGTTGACCAAATCGGACACGGATCCCACTCCCACACCCATGTCGTGTCGACACGGGTGCAACACCAAAAGTGAAGAGTCCGAGCAACTTAGGGCATTTGTGCGAATGACCCATAAGAATTTGCATCAACTTATTACACTTTGCACGCACTGCTTATAGTGAGTCATGCATCAGGCTGTCTGTTTTCTTCTTTGGGTGGTTAACCAACCACTAGTTGCGAAAGTAAAGGTTTGAGTTACAGAGATATAGTCACCTTGTTAAATGAGTTGAATGGTACACATATATATTTCTGGTTAATACTTGGAAATTTATTGAACGCCAAGCATCTTACCTACTAGCTTTTGGATGAGAATTTAAGTTTTATCCATTAACGGTATAGACATATTTATATGACTAGTGTAATCTGGCCAACTCCAACGGGGTTGTAGCCTGCTTTTCCATGTTACCAACAGGTGCTTAGTGTAGAAGCGCACCTGCACTTGGCTTTAAGTATGATTATTCTTTTCCATTGTCACCAAATAAAACTTAAAGTCTTTCAGCTAATACCAGCTACTATTTATTGAACGTATCATCCATGTGACAGTCTTCCAGTTCATCACCAGGTATGTACTGTTAATTTCCTTGTATCTATATCTTCTTAATGGCAGAACCTGATGTGAAGTTTCTGTGGCTCATCCAATAAAGTGGAACAAACAAACAAATAACTAAAGAAAACTGAGGCCTTCATGTTCCTTGATGTTAGGTCTCTGTTTTTTGTGTAAGAAATTATCACATTAGTATAAGAAGGTAACAAAAATGAGGCCTTCATACTTAGTGGTGGTTAAGACTTGAGTCCCTGTTGCAGCATAATTTGGTGTAAAAGAATTTCACAATTTGATATTAAGGTAATCCCACATCAGTCACTAAATTAATTAACTAACTACCCTTAATGCCAAATTAGTTGTGTTATCTATGTGAATGCTCAATATCCATTTCCGGTCTATTATATTCTGCCTGAGGGTAATAAATTTTAAGGTGTTTGAAATTTTTTTCTCTAGAATCTGAGAAACTGGTCCATTATGCAAAGCGGCTGAAACTATTTTCTTTTTCCATATTTGGGGCAGGTTACAGTGAAGCGGCTGGATTTGTATGGGAAGTTAAATGGTCATGAGGGTTGTGTTAACACAATTGACTTCAATGCCACTGGCGATGTTCTTGTCTCAGGTTCTGATGACAGACGAGTAATACTATGGGACTGGGCAACAAGGAAATCAAAATTGTCTTACTCATCAGACCACATGGACAACATATTCCAGGCCAGGTTCATGCCCTTCACTGATGATCGGAAAGTAGTAACTGCTGCTGCTGATGGCCAGGTGATGTTCTGCGCATCTTGTGCACTTTATTATGTGAAATCTGAAAGATAAAGACAACGTGTATGAGCAAATGTTCATTTGTACGTCTGAAACATGCTGTAGTAGATGTGGCTTCTGCTTACTGGACCATTCTCCTGTTGTGATTTAATCATGATCCTGGTCATTATCAAACAAGAACTGTCACATGATGATAATATTAGTGGTCTGTATTGGAAAGGAGAAGTCCTGTCAAATTCTCTGAGCCGATCAAGCCCTTTAAGAGATTCTAAGAGGTCGATTAATGTCGCATAAGGAAAAAAGCATAAAATTCTGCATAACTAGTGTAATATTTGATTTCTAAAATAAATAATTGCATCACTAATTTATTCTTTGCATAACTGTTGCAGTATATGGTTTGCATAATTACTGCAGTGCTTGATTTGCAATATTAAACTCTGCATTGCCGATACTCGTGCAATGTAGAAATCTATATTACTTTATGTGAATCCAAGTGGATTAACAATACATTTAATAATCTATGCATTATTTTTGTGAATCCAATGTGGATTTACAATACATTTATTAATGTTAGAATAGGAATAAGTATATACTATCCACTTAGAATAGGAATAGGAATCCTAGTTGGAAAAGGAGTCCAATGTAGTGTCTATAAATAGGGTCTCAATGTAATAATGTAGATACAGCAATTCAATAATATTCATTTCCTATATTTCTCACATGGTGCATTGATGAGAAACTTACCTAGGAAAGTCGAAGGCTGGTTTGCATCGTTTTCTTGTTTTATAAGTGTAGTGCGAAAACCCACACCACCACGAGGTGCAGAACACTCAGGCGAGCAAACCCAAGTGAGCTCCTTTGAGTTTTTCCATGTCACGCGCCCTCACACGCTGCCGGAAGACTCAGGCAAGCGTCACCACGCGCTTCACGCGCCCGCGCGTGCGGCAGTTTCTGGCCAATTTTTCGACATTTTTTCCCATTGAGGTCGTCTCTCCATTCCGAGGCAGACCATCTATTTATTTTTTGATTCTGACCAGTTCCGGGCAGTCAGATCTAATTTTCGGCGACTGAACCCTCTTTCCCAAATTCCGACTAGTTTTATTTGTTTTTTCTCTTTTCTCTAATTTTGTAATATGTCTTTAGGGATTGATATTTTTGGAGGTAGTTCAAGTGCTATGATCACTTTAGAACCATTAATGGGAAGCTCAAACTATTTCGCTTGCACTTCCTCGGTTGAGTTATGGTGCAAGGGTCAAGGCGTTCAAGATCACTTAACTAACAATGCTTGTGTGGTAGATGAAAGGCAAAGGCTAGTGAGGCAGATATTTTCACTCCCGTGGCTAAAATAGCATTTGTCTGTCTTTTTCTATCTATGGTTGTTCTTCATTGGTCTCTTCATCAGTTGGACATTAAAAATGTTTTTCTATGTGGTGATCTTGCAAAAAAAGTCTATATGGAGCAACCACCTGATTTTGTTGCTCAGGGGAAGTCTAGTAGCCTTGTATGTTGATTGCGTAAGTCACTCTATGGTCTGAGACAGTCTCCTCGAGCCTGGTTTGGAAAGTTTAGCACAGTAATTCTGGAATTTGGCATGACTCATAGTGGAGCTGATCACTCTGTGTTTTATCGGCATTCTGCACTAAATCGGTGTATTTATTTGGTTGTTTATGTTGATGATATTACTATCGCTGGCAATGATCAAGACGGTATCACTAATTTGAAGCAACATCTCTTTAAGCATTTCAAGACTTAAGACCTCGGCAGGCCGAAGTATTTTCTAGGTATTGAGGTTGCTTAGTCTAGATCAGTTGTTATTTCTCAATGCAAGTATGCCTTAGACATTCTTGAGGAGACAGAAATGATGGGATGAAGACCCATTGACACTCCTATGGATCTGAATGTTAAATCCTTCCAGGACAGGGGGAACCACTCAGTAATCCTGAAAGGTATAGACAGGTATAGACAGATGGTTGGAAAGTTGAATTATCTCATAGTGACTAGACCCGACATCTCTTTTCCTTTGAGTGTTGTAAGTCAGTTTATGACTTCCCCTTGTCATGGTCATTGGGAAGCACTTGTTTGTATTCTGCGACATATAAAGTCAACTCCTGGTAAAGGACTACTCTTCGAGGATCAAGGCTATGAGCGTATCACTAGATATACAGGCCCTGATTGGGCAAGATTATCCGCTGATAGACGTTCGACATCTGGATATTGTGTTTTAGTAGGAAGTAATTTGGTGTCGTGGAAGAGTAAGAAACGGAGTGTGGTTGCTCGATCTAGTGCAGAATCAGAATATCGAGCAATGACTGCAACAACTTGTGAGCTAGTTTGGATCAAACAGTTGCTAGGAGAGCTAAATTTTGGCGCAATCAGTCAGATGGAACTTGTGTGAGATAATCAAGCGGCCCTTCATATTGCATCGAATCCAGTGTTTCATGAAAGGACTATTTGTGAAGTCAAATGATTAGCTTACAGATATCTTCACCAAGGCCCTCACCGGTCCTCGTATTAATTACATATGTAACAAGCTAGGTACATATAATTTGTATGCACCAGCTTGAGAGGAGTGTTAGAATAGGAATAAGTATATACAATCCTACTTAGAATAGGAATAGGAATCCTAGTTGGGAAAAGAGTCCAATGTAGTGTCTATAAATAGAGTCTCAATGTAATAATGTAGATACAACAATTCGATAATATTATTTTCTTATATTTCTCACAATTAACCAAACCTAGGTAAGAGTATTAAAGGCAAGCATTCAAGGGTATGGCCTAGTGGTCATTGAAATGTGTGAAAACCACTAGCTATAAGAATTACCTATGCAACTATCAGCTACTGTGTGGCATCTTCTGATTCTCTTGTCCATTCTTTTTCTCAATGCCATAAAGAATCTGTGCCCAACACTTCATGGATTTAGGAGTTCTTACACATTACAGAATTAGTGAGATCACCAAATTGCATTTTAGCATTGAATGATTGGATAAGTAATTCTCATACCAATCATATTCTTCTTATTGTCCTAGTATGAAGTAACACATGTTTATAGATCGCAGGGTTGTACATCCAGACAATGTTTTTGTACCAATATATGATAGTTTAGGCCTGCTGGAGTTGCTTAATTCGTAATTTGATAAGTCCTTGTATGAAGTAACACATGTTTATACACCGCAGGGATGTACATCCAGAGAATGTTTTTGTACCATTATATTATAGTTTAGGCCTCCTGGAGTTGCTTAATTCGTAATTTTAGAAGGACTAGGGAGAAATAATTCCCGACACCTATGGGCTTATTCTTCAATCTTGTCTGATTTCTGTCATCGCAAAACACTGGTTTTCTCACTGCAGGTCAGGCTTGGTCTATTACTGGAGAATGGCCACGTAGAAACTAAAAGGCTTGGTAGGCACCAAGGTCGTGTACATAATCTTGCAGTGGAACCAGGGAGCCCCTACATATTGTATAGCTGCAGTGAAGATGGTTTTGTTCAACATGTAGGTTGGCACGTGCTGTTTTACCTGTAAAAAATTCTCCTCTTCAGATTATTTTGCCATAACTTGCATCTGTTCTGCAGTATGACCTGCGAAGCAATTCTGCCACAAAGATATTATGTTGCTCATCTTTCACGGAAAACAATAAGCAATCTTCTAGCAGTGTTAGGTTGAACTCCATTGTGATGGATCCAAGAAATCCTAATTATTTTGCTGTTGGAGGTTCTGATGAATATGCACGTGTATATGACATCAGAATGTACCAAATGGATGCTTCGCATAATACAGATAGGCCTGTCAACACATTTTGCCCCCATCACCTGATTGAAACACATGACGTTCACATTACAGCATTGGCTTACTCAAGCTCTAGTGAGTTGCTGGTCTCATACAATGACGAATTGATATATTTGTTTCAGAAGAACATGGGATTGGGTCCATCTCCCCTGTCTTCACAAGGTGAAGATGCAAAGAAATTGGACGAGCCACAAGTTTATTCTGGGCATAGAAATTCGAGAACTGTTAAAGGAGTGAGTTTTTTTGGTCCTGGTGATGAATATGTCATGAGTGGGTCTGATTGTGGTCGTATATTTATCTGGAAGAAAAAGGGTGCTAAGCTTGTTAGGTTGATGGTTGGTGATAGGCACATAGTAAATCAGCTTGCCCCCCATCCCTATATTCCTGTTCTTGCAACATGTGGAATAGAAAAGACCATAAAGCTTTGGACCCCATCATCAAAGAATGTTACTCCATTGCCTCGTGACGTCCAAAAGGTGCGTATCTTAGCAGTTCTCTTAATAACTATTCATGTTTAGAATCGAAAATCACTGTTGGTTAATGTAATCTATTATTGATTTTTTTGCTGCTGCACTGTCTTGCTGTGTGTAGATAATGGAAGCTAACAAGCGAGGCCGAGAAGACCATTCACGGGCAACACTGACCCCAGATGTAATTATGCACGTCTTACGTATGCATAGGAGGCAAGCACTGGCTTATGTTGAAAGAAGACACACTAGAGGTGACATCGAGAGTGATGAAGATGATGGGGGAGAGGCCTATGTTTTAGGGTTTTCAGATGGTGATACTGAGGGTGCCTCTGAATGCAGCATTAGCTAAAGTCATATGTATCTTACCCAGGAACAACAGTTCACATCTGTATCAATAGCTTGGTGCACCTTATAGCTGTAGTGCATCACATGTTGAGTTAACATCTAAGTTTGAGAATTTGCTATCTGCCTGCCTATTCCCAATGTCAATAAATAAGCAGTGTGTCATCTTCACTTGACCAAAGTTCAAAGTTTAGCATCTGCAAATCATCTCGTATCTTGATTGCTACAGGGGAATGGCTTCATTTGAAACTTGAAAGTTTGCATATGCTCTACAATCTATCCATTTGGTTGTAAATATGTTGTCCCATTATGGTGAAAAATCCTACACCTATAATAGTATATTTTATAGGTAGGGTTTAGGAGAAGGACAAATTAATGGGTTTTGAGTGGATTCGACCAAATAACTATTTTCAACCACAATACTCGTTATAATGAAAACGAATTCCTCAACCCTTCTTTTTTCTTTAGAAAAACACTTTATTGTATTACTTTAAAATATATTTTAGATGTCTATAAGACATCACTGCATCAGTTACAACACAACTTGGGAAGACATGATCCCAAGAAATCCTATTTGTACGTGAAATAGAAAATTTAGCTAGATTATGAGCTAACACATTCCATGTTCGAGGAATATATATAATCTTAATTTCCTCAAAAGACTTCATCAATCGCCAGACATCCTCATAGCTCACTGAGTGTTTGTCCATGCTTCAAAATCAACATAAAGAAATTCGCAAACAACATGAAACAATGGTTAAATTGCATTGTTAGCGAAAATTTTCTCTAAAAATTTAGAATAGTACAAGTAGAAAGAAAGGTTAAAACTGCAGTCTGGTGGTGGGACTATTAGGGATCCCTAGACCCTTACCCTTAAAAAAATATTTAATGGCCTTACGTGGAGAATCCAGATTAATCAAGGACAAAAAAAAAAGGAAAACATAGGATGAAAAACAAAAAAAGGTTGGGTTAAAATTTCATTCTGATAATTCTTTTTCTTAAATGTAAATTTTGTTTATTTATAGGCTTTTTTATTTAAACTAGTCTTGTGCACGTGCGTTGTACGTGTGTCCCATGCTAAATTGTGTGGAGTTGTTATAATGATATATATATATATATATACACACACTTGAACATGTATGTTGCCCATATATCTCATGCTTAATTAGTACAAGAACTTTGAAAATATTATAATTAGTGTGTGATAAGTAGCACAAAAATTGAAGAGAAATATACAAGCTCAAACCAATAACTTCAATTATGCAATTCCTATAATATATCAAGTATATATTCAATTTGATTAAAGTTTCTTTTGTTTAATATGTTATAACTCATAATTTAAATGTCAAATGTGATTTCAAAATATTTCTTGTCTTAAGTTTTTCATCTTCTTTTTAAGAAATTGTAGTCTCCACCTTTTCACATTTGCTTACGTATTAAGAAGTTGTTGTCGAATGAGAGTAGTGTTTTGCAAAAGTTATATAGAAATTTGATCAATCTATGTCTTCCTTAAGATGGCTAGTAGATGATCATTGTACGATAACTTGCATAGTAATTGAAGAGAAAATATACAAGCTCAAATCAATGAATGGTGAGCCTATTCAATCAAGAATACTATCAATAGAAGGTACATCATGCTACATCGTGTTGAAATATTGCTATCAAATGAATTTCAAAAGTAATATTCAAACAATTTTAATTAAGTATTTTTTTAATATATCAAGTATTCAACTTGATAAAAGTTTTTTTAGTATGTCACAACACATAAGTTAAGTGTCGCTTATTATTTCAAAATATTTCATGTTCTAAAATTTTTGCCTTCTTTCTAAGAAATTGTGGCCTCCATCTTATTACAATCACATACAGGTCAAGAAGTTGTTATCGAATGTGAATTGTGTTTTGTAAAAATTGCACATAAATTTGATCAACACATACCTTTCTTATGATAGCTAGTGGATCATTGTCAATTTTTCGGTGTACACCTACAAAAAAAAATAGTTATTATTAGTGATAAAAATAATAATTGCTCAAATATCTAATTGATATATATAAATCATAATTATTATAGGTATGTGTATCCCTTGCCTAATTCAAAATTATTAGTTCTATCATCTGTGAATTTAACAAAAAAATATTAGTTAAATTGTAAATTAATTTCTAACCAAAATTTACACAAACAAGAATATACAGTTTCATGATACTCCAAGAAGTTATAATTAAAAAGAAAGTAATCTTACCTGATTTGATATTTTCATGACAAATTTCTATGTTGCAAGAGGTGAAATAACTATGATACAAACGTTTACGTATCCAAGTAAGATGAACTTTCAACTAATCAGAAAGAGAAAATGCATAAGTACCCCCCCCCCAACCTATGCTCGAAATCTCAGAGACACACTTATACTATACTAAGGTCCTATTACCCCCTTGAACTTATTTTATAAATAATTTTCTACCCCTTTTCGGCCTACATGGCACTATCAACCAGATAGCTTGAAAAAATTGTCAACACGCGCTAGGCCCACAAGATAGTGTCACGTAGGCCGAAAAGGGGTAGAAAATTATTTATAAAATAAGTTTGGGGGGTAATAGGACCTTAGTATAGTATAAGTGTGTCTCTGAGATTTCGGGCATAGGTTGGGGGTACTTATGCATTATCCCAATCAGAAAACATATATGAATAAGTCAAATTAAAGACTAACTTATAATGTGAATAGAAAAAATAGAGCACATAAGTAAAAGTAGAAAAGAGAGACATAAACACAAAATGAATATGAAAAAATGTCACCTACACAAAGTAGGATTGATAATCAAATAATTTGATGAATTGAAATAGTTGTCTTGTGATTTTTCCTATATATACACAGTATATAGCATTTAGTAAATGAATATATTGTATTGAATTGATCAAAAGAATTTACTCCACATTGAATATACCAAATAACTTTTTCAATTCTCCATATGTTTATTACTACAAAGAGATGTTTTACTTTTTGCTTAGGAATCGAAAGATAAAGCATTTACAGAAATTGAATACCATAACTCCGTGTCTTTTAATTTATCTAGGTCATTCATTTGTTATATTATTATTTATTTATATTTATTAGAAGATAAACTTACTTTTTACAAAGAAAAAAAATATAAATAGGAGCTAAATAAATGGCAAAACATTAATGGGTATTTTCGTGTATATATATTCAATAGCCTAATGCATTGAACTAAGTGTATATTTATATTCTTGTACAATATTATTGTAGGAATAATATTTGATTGAATGATATTGATGTCATTCAATATTTTATGGACATTTTGATAATTCAATGTTTAAAATATTGTGGTTCCACTTATATATATACTTACTACATTTACTAATTTAATAGAAGTTTTATTACTCTTTTTTTATGTGAAGGAAAAATGACAAATTAATTTATGATTATTATTTAATATTTAATTATTAAAATATCTTATAACTTTTTTATTTAGTATAGGAGTAAAATGGTAATCCAACTTTAATTTTTTGAGCTTTTACTTTTAAGAAATTTTATTATTATTATTTATTATTTATTATTTGTTGTTTATTTATGATCATAAGATGATAAGTTAGGAAAATGAAGCGGTATAGTTATGAAGTTGATTTTAAATGGAAAACTATATTTTTTAAATGATTTTAAGAAAATAAATTAATAGGTAAGGGGTATTTTCGTAATTCAACTTTTGACTTAGATTGTTCCCACTTTTAATAATATGATTTATGATTTATGATTTATAACATTACTTTACATTTAATAGTTGATTACATTAAGAAAGTCATTTTTAATGATAAAATTAGAGGTGCCAAATGGGTTAGTTGAGTTGAAATTGGAGATGTTAAAATGGGTTGAAATGGAAATTGGGTTGGGTTATGACCCACACAAATTAAATGAGTTGGATTAAAAATCGGGTTGGGTCATGACTTGCTCAATCTGACCCGCTTTATCTCAATAATTTTAACATATTGTTATTTACTTTTTATAATTAACATTTGAATTTTAACTCTAGAAAATAGAAAAAAATTACAAATTGATAGATAAATCTTAGAAGATATAAATAGATAATAATTCATACCTTAAATATGAGAATATACACTACACCAATATAAATAAAGAGTCTTAAACGGGTTGAAATTGGAAATTAAATTATGCTCAATTGAAGATTCTTTTAAATTGGGTTAAGACTTGAATGAGTTGAAATTGAGCTCAATTCAAATTAGGAAAAAATATGCGGATAAGCAAATATTCAATACTACATGATAGTTGATTTGCATCTTTAGCTCTTACGAATATACGAATATTGTTCTCGTATTGATAAAACTATTGTCATTCGTATTTTAAAAACACAGTTTTTAAAATATTAAGATTGATGTCTGAATTTTCTTTGCTTTGGGGATTCAGACATGAATCTTACTATTCTAGAAATTGTGTTCAATGAAAACAATTGAAGAGCTAAAAACGTAAATCAACTATCATGTAGTATTGAATATTAATCTTAAAAGTAATGCTTAACACTATCTAACAAATTTTGAAATACATCAATATTTTAAGGATAGCCATTAAAATGGTCAGACTCAATCAAATAAAAGTGTTTTTTCTTATAAGAGAATAAAAGCTGTTGAATAAAACAACAAATTTAATAGCTTAGGAATTGTACTTTGAAATATATCTCTAAGTTGATTTTTTTCACCAAATATATTAGTCTAAAAAGTATCCCATCATGAACTCTGATGGGGCCTCAGGATCACACCCAAGATCACTAGCACCAGCACACTTTAAGTTAGTAACAATGTCAAATTCTCTAAAGCAAAAAACCAACATATATCTATTAGTTTTAATAGCAAAAACATCTTTTGGGTGAGATTGAGTTCCTTATTTATTAAATAATGAAGACGGAATGACCTGAGAGACCCTTATACTTTACTTACCTTGTTACTTGAATCCTTGTACTTCATAAGATTTCATCTAGGCACTTCTAATTGTTAAAACACACTATTTTAAACTCTTTGACTATTGAACGATCCTATGTGGCAACCTCATGGTTGAGTTGGACTAAGAGCCCGTTTAGATTGACATAAAAAAAAAGGCAAACATCATAAATTCCACTAGTATAGATTCTAATTACTAGTATCTACGTAAGTTTCGCATATTACTTCTTGTACCACATTTCTTTGGTTGGATACATGTATCTTAATTCGACAGACACATGTATCCAAGGGGTTGACAAAGCATGATACATGTTTAATTAAGGACTATGACTAAAATGCTTAATTTAAGGAGGAAACTCCTTTAACAACTTGTGAGTATATCTAGTCTAACAACTTCAAAAAAATTTAAAAAAAAAAAGTCTAATTTCTTTCATTTATTTTCTTTGTAAAAAATCAAAAAAAAATTCTAGATACATTACAAACATGTGTGTATTTATGTGGCATAGCAGAATTGCTCAATTAGTGGAGTAAACCACTGGTTTAACAATTTTGAGAATCTGTAGCATAACAACTTCCTAAAAGAGATTCAAAAAACTCAAAATCATTTCCTTTCTTTTTGTGAGAAAATGACTAAAAACAATAAACATTTCATGTTTCTACCAAAATTTAAATAGCAATGTATCACAAAATAAACACAATATATCTGAGATACAAAAAAGTTGAAAGAATAACCATAAAAAGATAATATTCATTCTCTGTATCTACATATACATAACTAACAACGCATCTAAATTAAACACAATGTATACATGTAGATCAGATACATTATAATAACATAACAAATACATATGATAATATTAAGATATATGATAGAAGGCAAGACTCAGATAAATGATAGAACAAATTGTGTCAGATACATGAGTAAATCTCCAATATCTTTATTAAATACATACACACTTAATTAGATACACTAATAAAAACTAGATACATATAATCGTATCTCAATAATATGTTAAATACATGTGTAAATCTCTGCTTATTGAAACTTTTCGATTACGTTCATAGTTGGTCAGGACATCTCATCACGAGGGTGTTTACTTCACTTTTTGATTTGTCGATGTTTCTCACTGTGCCTAAATTTGACGGACCTCCGATAGAGTCACTGAAAATTTCACTTTTTCATCTCTACGACTAATAAAGTTTTAAAGAAAAAAAAACCTTCAAGTCATTATAGATGAAATTTGAGTCAGCTCAAGAGTGGGATTGTTAAGAAAAAACTGACTATAATTTGGCAGGAAAAAAAAAAGCACAAGCAAACTACTTGCAAATAACACCAATTGTCATTATATTGTAGCATCCTCTTTGCAATAAAATATATGAACTATAATTTTTTAGAGCTATTGCATTATTCGCATTGATTTTAGTTGTTTGCGGCAGTTGACTACTCGTTACTAAGTGGGAGGTGGGGGAGAAATAGGGTTGGAGATAGGTGGAGATGATGAGAGAAAAATATATTTGATTTTTATTAAAATGTTAATCGTGGAGTTTAAATGTGAAGATAATTAATGAATCCTAATTTTAAGGGATGTGGGTATCAGATTGTATCTTCAATAATATATGGTACTCCCTCCGTCTCATTTTATGTGAGGTAGTTTGACTCGACACGGAGTTTAAGAAAGAAAGGAAGACTTTTAAAACTTGTGGTCCAAAATGAATGATAGAAATTTGTGTTGATGTAAATCATTTCATTAAGGGTAAAATAAACATTTTATAGTTAAATTGTTACTTAATATATAAATGTGTCATTCTTTTTGGGACTGACTAAAAAGGAAAGTAAGTCACATAAATTGGGACAAAGGGAGTATAAAATATTAAAAGTGACAATATATGTAACTGTTTGAAAGTAGAGGTAATATTAGTATATATAGTAGTGATGTATGTCTAATAAAGTAGGTTATTCTTTAAAAAAAACGATAGTTTTTAATTTAAAAAAATAAAAAGACTAACTTAAATGAATTTTAAATTTAAAAAAAAATATAGGTAGAGTCCTACTTTTGATTTTTAAGTCACTTTCACCTTACGCCTTGATTCTTCCTCCATTTTCACCACCTTAAAGCTTCAAGCAATACTTGAGAAAAGTAATCAAAAGATAGAATTTATTTGACATCATAAAAAATATCATATTTGTGTATAAATTAGCAATATACAAGGCTTATCAATAAATATATTTAAGACAATACACAAAATATATTAACACTTACTCAATACACAAGCCTTATCAAAATTCAAAATCATTCATATTTTTAGTCGATTTTCTCCTCCTCTAAATTTTTTGTCCGATATAATTTCAGATGTTGACTTTGGAATAAATAACTCATTAACAAAATCATCATCATTATCAATTCTTTTTTTGCTTTGTATCAACATCTACTTTTCTCTTTTTATACTTCAACTTTGCAGCTTTCGCATTTTTTTTCAACATCGATTTATCCTTTCATTTTTTGACTTTTAGAACTAGGGTGTGTCTTGGTCAAAATATTTTTCATGGAAATATTTTTTTAGAAAATGTTTTCATGGAAAAAAAAGTAAATTTCTAACTTAATTTCTCATGTTTTGTTGGTGAATAGAAAATATTTACTGGAAAAAAAAAATTAATGTTTGATCGGTGAATGAAAAATGTTTTCTAGAAAATATTTTTTATTTTTGGCCAGAGACTAGAAAATACTCTTTAGGAAAATAATTTAAGATCCGAAAATCAACTCTGATAATTGATCAGGACCCGACCCTGACATCCGAACTTAGGCAAGACTCTGATGACCATTTCAAAATCCGACCCTGAGATCTGACCTAGGAAAATAATTTTCAAAAACATTTTTTTATTAAAAAAAAATGACGGAAGTGGGGGGTGGGTGGCGGCTGGGGGGATGGCGTAGGGGTGAGGGTGGAATAAAAAAAATTAAAATTTGAAATACTTTTCAAAAACAATTTTTTTTTTTAAAAATGACGGAATGGCCTGGGTGGCGGAGGGGGGATAGGAGTGGGGGTGGCATAAAAATGATTTTTTTTCAAATTTAAAATATTTTCCAAAAAAAAATTTAAAAAAATAGGGAAAATTACGCATAAAAGCAAATATATACTAGTTAATTAGTTAGCATAGTTATAGTTTGCCTTAATTATAATTCGCGATCTACTTTTAGCTATAATTACGCGGCTCAACTTTTTAGTTTTGTATAATTCGCATGTTTGTATAATTCAAAATTTGTATAACTTTTGTATAATTCGAAATTTTGTATAATATAATTTGTATAATTATTTACACAATGTTTGTAATTGTATAAATTCATTATTTCGAGTTTATACAAAAATAACTAAATTATACAAATGTACCCGGGAATTATAGAAACCTGCAAATTATACAAATCCGCGAATTATAAAAATGAAACAGTTTAAATTGTAGCTACAGCCCGTAAATATGCAAATTATAGTTATGGAGCATAATTAAATTTATTATAGTGGTTATTTGCAAAAGTTTCTTAATTTTTTTTATGGGGTTGGCCTGTGGGGGGGGGGGGGTTAATAAATAAATTTTAAAAAAAATTTGAAATTCTTTTTTACGGGGTGGGTGGTCGCGTAAAAAATGATTTTCCAAAAAAAAAAATTCTTAAAAAAAAAAATTGACAGGGGATGGCCTGGGTTGGGGTGGCGGGGGTGGGGATGGGCGTAAAAAAAGAAATTTTTTGAACTTGAAATATTTTTTGAAAAATAATGTTTTTTTTAAAATAATTGATGGGGGAGGGGTATGGGGTGGAGTAAAAAATGAAATTTTGAAATAATTTTTCAAAACAATTCTTTTGTGGGGGGGGGGGGGATAGGGGTTGGGTGAAGGAAACAAATCTTAAAATTTGAAATATTTTTCAAAATTAATTTTGTTTGAGGGAGGGGGTGGTTTGGGAGTAGGAGGTTGGGGTTGGTTTGGGGGTAAGGATAAAAATATATTTGAAATCAAAATTTTCAAAAAAAAATTAATGGAGAGGGTCGAGTACGGGGTATGGGTAGGATAAGAAAAAAATATTGAAGGATGAAGTAGAGTTTTGGAACATGTTTTCCTTAATTTTGGAAGGGAAGTCATTTTCTTTAAATTTGAGGAAAATAAGTTGATTTGGAAAACATTTTCCAAACATTTAATCCAACCAAACATGGAAAAATTAGAAAACATTGGCTTCATACCAAATACACCCTATAATTTAACTTATTATACTAGACTATTTATTGGGAAACTTTCAAAAACAGTAAACATTAGGCCTTAAATAGGACTCCTTAGCTACAGTTTCACTAATTACAACTAACAGTTAAACTTTGATTTGCTACGGCCTATGCATTTGTATTCATTTTTTTCGCGGATTTTGGAGAAAATATGTGAATACAAATTGATAAGTATCAAAATGAATACATATTAAAAGGAGAGAGGCGAGCGAGATTGAGAGAGGATGAATACATGTTGTATAACGAATACAATTGATACATAATATAAATGCTCAACTGAATACAAATTTAGTTTTTCAAATACAATCGATATAAATATAAATCTCTCACCTATAATTGGATATAATTGATACATAATACATTTGACAAAGAGGATGATTGTATATCGTATTCGTTTGATTACAAATACAATTGATACAAAAATATAAATATATTTTTTCAAATATAATTATTATAGAATACACTCATTTATATTTGATTGAATATGATTAATACATAATACATTTGAATAGATGTCTTCTGATGGGCAAGAGAGAGGAGAGAGAGGGAGTCGGCAAGGGATAGATGTTTTCCATAAATATGTTGGCAATTATGTCATATTCCAATTTTCCCTTTTAATTTCCATTCTCTTAGTGGAAGTTGGATTATATGTTTGTGATTTAATTTTCGTTCTCTTAGACTTAGCTTGTACACATTTTGATAATTATTAATCTGATATCAAATCAATCGATATCTTATTAATTTAGCAGAGTAGTACATTTAATCTTATTAGTTTAGTGGAAAAGTTCCAATCTGATAAAACTTCAACTCAAGTAAAGCAAAATAAAAAAACGTGTATGTCAAACAGCACTAGTAAATGTCAAAAACTGAGATCATGTATCTCACCAATAACATAGTAGTTCATGCACAAATAGTTGAACACGGAAAATTACACTCAAATCTTCAAAATGACAAATAGATTCTTGATAGATTTTCTACATACTGTACATAATACATCATGATACATTGAACAAAAAATAGTTACTACAATAAGCTGAAAACAGAACAACAAGATACAAGTCATAAGAATGAGTGGAAGACATATAAATGGTTTTTGTTGGTGGGAGATGGCATATATCCTATGGAATAGTCAAGTGCACACAAGCTAGCCCGAACACCACCATATTTAAGAAAAAAATAAAGAAGAAAGGTATATAAAAATGGCTGCACATTGAAGGCTGCCTTACATTAAAGTTGCAAAGGACTATAACTGACCCTGTGAACAAAAACTTTGAGAGGGCTGGTCCAAGCAAGAAAATCCACACTAGGGGTAAGCAAGAGAAGAACTGATTTCTCTTATGCTTAAGCATATTCAGGATTCAACGCCAAGGCTTCTTGATAAATCATGTCTTTAATCTGCTCTTCTCCTATCCCCTGTTGCTCAAATTCGAAAGAGAATGGGATGGGGCAGACTGGTTCATCAGCTGCATCATGGAGCTTTGCGAGGTATGGATGAGCTAATGCTTCCTCAACTGCAACCGAAGACAAATATATTACACGATGAGCTTAAATGAGAATGAATCAAAAATGTTGCAGCAAGAATCTTCCTTTAGTGTAGCCTAGGGGTGTCAAATGGGGGGGGGGGGGTTCAAAATGGGCTGAATTGATAAATAAGCAGGGTCAATGACCTGTCCAAAAGTTATTTGGGATAAAATGAGCTAAAAAGCAGGCTTATGCAAAAATGAACTCTTTGTACTAAGGAAGAAAGAATGACAAGCTTTCCTATAGATAAGTGACGATAAACATAATGGAGTGACTATAACTGCCATAGATTTACAGTCTACTGTTCTTAATCAACCCCTTCTTTTTTTAATCACAAGTTAATTAACTTGATATTATATTAAGTCTTTCTTCCCAAAGGGACTTGCAGTCGCTTTAGCTCTCCTTATTACACTAATGCAAGAAGGAAGAAAGTTTCAGTAAGAAGATATGGAGGCAAGATGGACTCCATAAGTGTGAATACATTCAAGAAAAAAGGTATTATGATTTTATTACAAAAAGAGATTCTTTTTTTGATAACCGAGAAATCCGTCTGTGACTCACCCTTTGGACCAATCACAGCCTTCTAAACTCGGTGGATAATGGGCCTGCCCCTCTACCCTTCTCCACTTAAATACCAGGCTTCGCTTTGCATGGTATTACAAAAAGAGATTCTTTTGAGTCAAATTGTTGGTCTTTCAAGCTTTCCAGTCTATCTTAAATAGCAGTGCAGATAGGAAAATTACCTGTAATTCTTCTAGTAGGGTCGAGTGTTAACATCTTATCTACAAGATCAATGGCTAATGGATTCACATGAGGGAACACTTTTTCTAACTGCTGGCGTGGATGATGTGGGAGTTGCCTGACGTATCTTTTTGCATCTTCATTTCGGAGGAAGCTAAGATCAGATTCTGTAGGAGTGCCAAGAAGCTGAGAAAAATAAAGGCAGAAATGAGCATTTGTTTCTCACAAAATCACTCAGAAAGGTATGCTAAGTTGTTATTTGCAGTCTCAAATAAGCTCATGTTAATGGTTGTTTGGAGTGAGGGAAATTTTCCCATTTGGACAGCTCGAATAGATGATGTCAAGTCAAGAATCCACATGGTAAAGCGTCGTTCCATGTAAAAACATGAAAAAAGTGTATCCTATTCTGTTATATATATATCTTTCATCAATCAGTGTTTACCTCAGTTAGCAAGCGTATTTGATGTACATGATCTTTTCCAGCAAACAAAGGTTTTCTATTCATAAGCTCCATGAAGATGCAACCCACAGACCAAACATCTATGGCAGCAGTGTAATCTGAAGAGTTCAACAAAAGCTCTGGTGCCCTGTACCATCTGGTTACTACATATTCTGTCATATTCTCGTTCTCTAGGTTTGGCCTTGCAAGACCAAAATCACATATCTTAAGATCACAATTTGCATTTAGTAAGAGGTTACTTGGTTTGAGATCTCTATGAATAACATGCGCGGAATGTATGTACTTTAGCCCACGGAGAAGCTGATACATGAAGTACTGCAAAAGAAACATTTTTAAAATATTTAGAGAAACAATAAAGACGGTATCCATGAAAGCATTTGGGTGAGAAAGGGGTGGGTTTACCTGGCAATGATCCTCTGATAAACCTTGGTTTGATCTAATTATTTGGTGAAGATCAGTATCCATGAGTTCAGTAGCAATGTAAACATCAGAAAACTCCCTTCGTAAGGGCGGAGGAATCACGTCTCTTAAACCAATGACCTGCATAGCATTTTTGATTTCCTTGATAAGCAAAAAGTATGCGGTACTTGTACTATATAATTTTTCTTACTGTAATAGTGATTGTAAAAATTTTATGTCCAATTGTAGGTACAACTCACCTCACTTTTCCTATACAGATCATGATACTTTACAGCTGAAAACCAGAGGAATAGTTTATTATCGGCTTTTGGAAATTCCACTACAACGAGGGAGATCAGTTGGGATCGATTATATGAATCTTGTATATTCATTCACGGTATTCAGGTTCATTTCAATCCAATACTAATTATAACTCACCTCACTTTTCCTATACAGATAACTAGTCACACCCAACTAGCTATAAACATATCCTCTAATTATAACTCACCTCACTTTTCCTATACAGATAACTAGTCACACCCAACTAGCTATAAACATATCCTGATACTAGGGGGGAAAGAGTGAAACAGTACTAGTCTGTAAAGCAATAGCCAAAGTGAAAAAGTTACACAAGGAGACTCACATTTTCATGGTCTAAATGGCGAAGAAGCTTAATTTCACGGAGTGTCCTCTTAGCATCCATGTAATTATCAAAAGCATTGGCGATTTTCTTAACTGCAACCATCTCATTCAGCTCAGCATTAAACACCGAGCTTCACACAGATAGACACAAAAAGCACCTAATTAGTCACTCAAGAGTCCTAGAGAATCCAAAATTTGAAGTCAGCAAATATAGAAACTAAATATGTCAATGTCATGTGCAACTACTACTTATATACTAGATTCAGACTATATTGTCAATACAAAGGGGGAAATAGGTGAAAATCCCCAAGAAAAAGTAACTTCATGGAACTCAAAGGTGTGGCACATAAGATAAAACAATGAGATTTCTTTCCATTTGCTTTAGCCTTGATGGAAAGAGCTATTGACAATCAATGATGGACGTAGCTCTAGTGCAATGGATTCAACTTAACCCAATTTATACGACACTCTTTCCTTTTTGAATCGTCCAAAACAGAATGACATTTTTCCATATTTAGCACTCTCTCCGTCCCAATTAAGTGTCTCATTTTTTATTTTTGGTTTGTACCAAAAAGAATGTCTTTTTTTCTATACATACTATTAAGTTCTCCAATTCCAACTTTCTATTTAGGATCACAATATCCAAAAATCTCTTTTTATTTCTTAAAACCCCATATCCAATCAAACTAAAACACTTAAACTAGTACAAATGGAGTAACAATTAACAACAAACTTGTCATTTATCTCATTTTAGACCACAATATTCCTTTTACTCTTTTTATCCCAATCAAACACTTTCACATAAACTGCGACAGAGAGAGTATTGAAACAAAATCACAATAAATATTAGATCTGAACCCACAATTTTGTGAAAAATAACACTAAAATGGGAAAAAAGGAAGGTATATGTTACCAGACGATTCCATAAGCGCCACGGCCAATAGGCATAATAGGAGGTCTATACTTGTTGGTAATCTCAAAGAAATTACCAAAAATGTCATACTGAACATATTGTCCACCATGAGTGACAATTTTAGGAAAATCAGGGAATTGAGCACCACCCATATTAGCATCAACCATTATTGATAGATTTAGTAAAAACCTAATTTACACAATATCATCAAATATGACTATATATAATATGATTGATTGGAGAGGGTGTCTATGGGTCAATGGAGGAATTGCAGGAAGGAAGGAGGAAGGAAGTTTGATGGGAAGAAGAAGAGAACGCGTTAGGTGAAGTGGATATCATTGACTCAACAAACATTTTTTCTCGTTATTTTCCATATTATATTTAGCCGCCGAGTCAACACTTTGCTATTCACCCTTTTTGCTTCTTGTTTGGCCATTCTTTTTGTCACGCCAACGTCATTGTCAAGTAAGTCGTAAGTATTTTTTTATTTTTAAATTAAAAAAAAAATCAAGTTCATGACTTTTGTTATGGGATGTGAGGTTTTTGATATAAATTTAAATTTATTTGGATTCTAATACAAGTAACGAACACCGAATAGAAATTTAAAAAAAAAAACAAATTCTACCAAAATTTATTTAATATATTTTGCAATTACTATGTACCAGTTTTGAATTGAAGATCTATCAAAAGTACTTACTCTATCTAGATAGGCATAGGAGTATTATTTTTTTCTAAACTTCACTTGTAAGATTATATTGAATATCAACTTGTTGTTATGTTGGATTAAGATTATATTGAATATGTTGTTGTTGTTGTTGTTGTTATTGTTGTGTTGCAGTTTGAAAATAAATGAAGCGATATTTAAAATTGAAATTATATATGGACATACATTTCATATTTCATAAGTAAATATTTTTGAAAACTAATTTTGACTATTTTGAATTATCTTCCAAATTCATTATAATGTATTACAAAACAATAACTTAGAAATACTTTTTTTTTAAAGGGAAAAAAGAACTCATGTCAAATGACCCTAAGTAGTTGTTTGGACATTGATGATATGATTGAGATATGGAAAAGAATTAGTCTTTTTGAAATTAAATTTGAAGAAAGATATTTTTAAGTGTATATATATATATATATAATTTTATGATATTTCCTCTGTTTTAAATTACTTATCCACTTTTAAATTGACACACCTATTAAGAAAAAACAATAATTGGCATAGTGAGTTTGCCATTTTACAATTATTAATTATGAAGTAGATGAATAAAAAACTTAAGAGTTTCAAGAAGCTCTACATTTTTCAAAGTAAATAATTGAGGGTATAATAGGTAAAAAAAAATTGTTTATTCTTGATTTATCAAAATGGATAAATAATTAGGGACAACTAAAAAAGAAAAAATGGACAAGAAATTAGGAACAGAGAAAGTATTAACTCAAATCTATTTATATTATTTATATACAAGCAAGCATGCCTATTTTCTGGACTCAATTTGAGTGGACCAAGGCGGCTTATGCTCACTCACCAGCACAACACAACACATCACATTAGAACATAATTCTAATTTATTAATTTTCTATTCATACACGTTTACATCGTACAATTAAATACTCATTATGAATTGACATCCTACCATAACTTCTAATATTGAAATTTATTGGTAATTTTTTTATATAATATTGGTCTCCTCTAGAGATAAAATAATCCATTGCACAAAGTAGAAAAATATTAATCCTTTGAGATTAAAATATTAGTAGTATTATAACAAGCTATGACTATAGTCAAAAATAATGTTGTGTAATTTGAGTCAAATGAAGAATGAAAGTTTGTTCGTATGAATTTACTTAAGAGAAGGAAGAATGAGTCAGAAAAATAATATTTTAATTAGCAAGACTTTATTGAATCATATACACAAATCTAGGATGACACATCAATGATAATTAGAACCATTCGATAAGTGAGCTTCTATAATCAACTTATTAAAGGGGTTATTTGGTATGCGCTATGTAGTTTATTGATTAAGGTTATAAATTTTATGATATGATGCTGTTATGAATAAGTACACGGTGTCCAGGTCACACGAGTAGTTATTACACTGACAAGAGTTATTGGATTGATAAAAAGCAATAGGGTCAGATTAATTTGGGATCATGGTCGAGGAGTGGGTGTGAAAATGGTTCCATCAAAAGGGATAGTGGTCAGTGATTCAAGAGTTATGCATATTGAAGAAAAACGGCTATTCCTCTCTCCTTCTTCTTCTAGAATCTAAGCTTTTCATCCCAGTTCTTAATCTCTGTCTCAGTTACTTGTTATTTCAGCATTTCCATTATAATTTAGTTGTTTGAGTATTGTAATTACGATTCTAAAGTTGCAATCACATTCCAATACTCTTATTAATATACTGAGGAATTTGAGTTTGTTACACTGGTGTTTTCATTAACGTACTTTAATGGCAGTGGTGGTATTAGATCGATTCAGCGATTCTTAGAGTTTTAGACTGACTTGGCATAGCAAGATCGTGAGCAAGTGGTGCAAGAACGTCAGCAAATTGTCAAGTGTCACACGTGCACTTAGTAAAAGACTAAAGACGTGACAATAATCTATGTATACCAATTAGAAAGAAGAAGAAAAAATGGCCAACTATTTGTACAAATCTTTTTTTTTTGAAGGGAGGGGGTTCTAAAGGGCTTGTTTTGTTAGATCATAAAACTCAAAAGTTTATGAAGAGAAGGTTTCCAATTTTGTAGTCCTATTTTGAAAAGAAGCATCACATTTGTTGAAAGAAAGGGTCATTTGCATCTATGACTAGTTCAATATTTTTAGTTTCTAGTAGTAGTTCTCCAATTATGTGGAGTCCAAAATTGAAGCATGACTTACCTGACATATTTAAAGTCAACAGTTAATGCATCTCTCAACTGTTTCCTAAAAAGTGATTGGACAAGACGACAGACACATAATTTAATTGCTTTATTCACTATTGAAAAATAAGTTGAAGAACACGTTCAAGTCAATTGTTTCAATTTAATTATCTTTCATCTTTAATTAAAAGTCTCAATTTTAAATATTAGAAATTTAAAAATATATATATATCTAATGATAATTGACTTTAAAATTGTAATTACAACTAATAGGGATATTTGCATGTATTACATAACATGACAACATTTTACCAATTATAGCAAATTAATAAAAAAGAAGATCCCTTCACTTAGCCACTTAAATAGGTATAACCAATTTTCCAAATTAGGATAGGGACCTCCTCCTCATTTGAGTTCCAAGTAAAAGCATCTCTAAATTTTGAGAAAAAAGACAAATATACCCTCGAACTATTGTAAATAATATACAGATAACCTCCGTCATACTTTTGGGACATTGGTGCCCCTGTCGTCCAAAAACGAGAGCATATATGCCCTTCACTCTAAAAGTCTCAAATATGATGATATTGGGCTATGCAGCCCTTTTATGTGGATCGTTATTATCAGTAGCACTTCTAGTGATTACATTTCGAAAAAACAAAAAGTTTTTTTTATAAGAGCAATGATTTTTTAAACGAGTCATTTTTCTTGGGTGAACATGTTGTCGAAAATACTTCATTTTTTTGTGCTAAAAATTATTACAGGTCTCAATTGATTCAACAATTGGATTATTGGAGTTATCGGGTTATTAGTTTAGGATTTACTTTTTTAACCATAGGAATCCTTTCGGGAGCGGTATGGGCTATTGAAGCGTGAGGGTCCTATTGGAATTGGGATCCAAAAGAAACTCGGGCATTTATTACTTGAATCGTATTTGCAATTTATTTACATACTTGAACAAATAGAAATTTGCGGGGTCCTGCAATTTTTCCCACCACACTATATGGTCTTGCATCCTCCAAGTTGTCATCATCTTTCATACATACATACTCATCTATTTTAGTTGTTGTCAATTTTTTATTGTATTGTCATTGGTCTTGATCCTGCAATTCCCAACTCAATGATTAATTTCAATGCAAACAGTATGCCATTCTTTGATCATGCAACTCAATCCCAAGAAAATACTTCTTGATTTTAAAGTTGAGTTGCAGAGCTAATTTCTTTGCCTCCATAATCGGTAATCAGAATGTCATCTACATAAACCGGAATAATCGATACTCTCTCTTCTACCTTCTTTGTGAAACCAGAACCAATCAATGCTTTGGTGAGTTTTAGATTCCATTGTCTTAAAGCAAGCTTGTTTCAGTCCATTGCAGTCTACACACTATCTTCTCCCCCTCACTGGAAAATCCATGTGGGACCTACATATATACCTTTTCAATTAGATACTTTTTGCAAAAAGGCATTGTAGACATCCATTTGAAGAAAAGACCAATTGTGAGTGGCTGCAAGAGCAAGAACTACTTTAACTATGACCATTTTCACTACAGGTGAAAAAGTTTCTTAATAGTCAAGTCCTTCTTTCTAATTGTATCATTTTGCTACCAACCTTGATATGTATGTACCTTTCAACCTTACCATCAGCCTTGTACATAATCTTATATACCCATTTGCAGTCAAATGGGAATATCCACTAAGGACGACGTTTGATTATCCTGTAGTGCCTAATGTTCCTGTTTTATTGCCAACATCCACTGTGGATCCAAAGTAGCCTCAACATAACTATGTGGGAAGTCATTTTAGCCAAAAAGGACTGATAAGTAAGAGGACATAGGATATAGACAGGTGTTGGAGGAACTTGTGTGGGAATTGGAGGAACTTGTGTGGGAATTGGAGGAACTTGTGTGGGAATTGGAGGAACTTGTGTGGGAATTGGAGGAACTTGTGTGGGAATTGGAGGAACTTGTGTGGGAATTGGAGGAGTAGACGACAAATTCTTGCATCCATGAAGGCTGAACTTTATGTGGTCTAGTGGATCTCCATATCTTGGA